>JABUQX010031354.1:17500-53845 GCA_015478945.1 Trachelipus rathkii | reverse complement strand
GAGCATCCGTCATATATATACTAATATGGAATATATATACTATATATACCTACTACTCACATACTATTACCTTAAATCTGCTTTACAAATTTTGGACCTTCTGAATCGATAACTCAAATGATACACACTAGTGGTTATTCGCCTTGACCACGTTCTAAAAGATTTAACACCAGTTTTTAATATGACTTTCATCCAAATTTTTTTTCTTTTTTCATTCTCGATTTGAGCAGAACCTCATTATGGATGATAGTCAAGGAGAAAATGGTTCCAAGTGAAGTGCCATTTAAGAAGCAAATCTCAACCATCAGTTTCGCCTTACAGAAACAAGATTCCCAACAAAAATAATTTTGAAAAAATTTTGTTGCAAACTTGCAATTTAAAGGAAGCTATTTTAAAGGATGAGTTAAAAGTCATTTGATCAGTACATAAAGCCAAAAGTTTAAATGTGATCATTGTAATTATGAAAGCAATGATAAATCAAACTTAAGATCTCATGCCCAGAATTCACAGCAATATTCACAAATTATTGAAGTGTTCTGAGTCGCGGCTATAGATGTAACCTGCAGAAAGCGCCGGCTTAAATGAAGACATGCATTACTCGACACACGTCACATGGAAACTATTAAATTAGTTAAATTGACTGAGTTGCAGCGTATGGAATGTAAATACGAAAGTACAAGTTAAAAAGGCAACATTGCTTATACACGGAAATATAGAAATTAGTTAAATGTTCTGACATGAGGCTACGGAATGTAAAACGTAACAAAGGAGTTTAAACAAACACCTTCCTAATCATCAAGTATAAACTGTTAAATGTGCTGCTGTAAAGCTATGAATAATCAGAACGCACACCTTAAAAAGAACACACATCTACCGTGTCATGGAAATGAAATTATAAGTTCTGAGTGAGCTATTGACAGTAACCCGGAAAGTTCTTGCAAACACACATGCTTGATACACAAAAAGTCATAAATTATTTCAAACTTTCGACCATGTCCAGCATGAACTGTAATTCAACAACAACAGCCATTTACAAAATTACACCTTCCCTCTACTCACTCTTGCTAATATAACCCAATATTTCCCCAAACTGTTCCGAGTTGTGACTATGAGTGTAATCAGAAAGGAGCCTTAAAAAGCGCATATGTTTACGCATCAAAATATAAAAATTGTTGAATGTTCTAATGTAACATACGTAATGTAAGTCCAAAGGAAGGTTTAAAATTCCACCACCTTCTAAAATTCATACATAATAAAAAAAGTATTTAAATGTTTCGGAGTGGCAGCTATGAAAGTGTAAGCGGAAAGGGACTCTGATACGACACATGCCCTATACACGAAATTATAAAATTATTTAAATCGTTCTGAAGTGTAGTATGAAATGTAATAGGAAAAGTATACTGAAAGAAACACATCGCTATACACGGCAAATACCCCGGAACAGGGTTTAAGGGGCACTAACATTCAAGACCCGACTTTCACTGGGAGGAGTTGCCAGAAGAGCCAAATCACCTCTTCCAAACTCTTCAGGAAAAATTCAAAGAAAACAATGATGCCGATTTATAATCGTACGGTTAGGTTGTCTGAAAATTTAAAATTATTGTCGAAGGAAGAAAAGAGAAGACAGCCCATACCCTTTGCGCCGATACTCAGCAGACGCATACTTTCCCTCAAAAAAAGGACCCACCGGTTAAAAGACAAGAGCTCACCGTTGCAACAACGAGCTTCGTACGAGGTTCTAAGTATAGCCACCAACACTTAACGATGTAAAACTTCTATAAACAAGAGAGCGAAGGAGCGTAAATTGAGGAAGAACTGGAAAAGTATTTAAGGGACTATAAGCACACTGAAGAATCCACATACAACCCATCTTCTAATGGAAAAATGGATTCGGACGAAAGAAAAACATATCTAAGAGTTACTATATAGGAAGAACTTATCCCCAAGAAAGAAGGAAAACACGGGAATTCTCGAAATGATTTGTGGAAGAGGAAGTAATCTAGTACCAACGCCATTATAGGGAAATAGATTCAAAACAACAAAAATATAATCCCCATAGACAGGAAAAAATGGTTACATCACAAAACAGGCAATCCTAAACTATTACATAAAGAACAGAAACGAGGGAAGGAAAAAAGAAAAAGAAAGTGATACCTTCCAAAAACCGAACACGAAAACTAAAAAAACATAAAAGGAACATGCAAGAGAAATAATGAAAAAAGATCTCCAACTGACACCAGAAAACATATTCAGAAAATAACAAGGGAATAGAGAGCATTGTATCAGGGGAAATAGGAAAAATAAAAGAGGAAGAGAAAAAACAAAGGCGAACAAAAAAGAGGAAGGTGAAGAAAGAGAGAAACGAAGGAGACGGAAATGATATTTATTATCATACACCACCCACTTCGAGAGAGACATTGAAAACAACAGAGAGGAGACAGATATAGTGGATGTACTGTAGTTGAATTATGGATAACTGAAAAATCAGGATAACCGAATTCATGGACTTCAGAAAAAGTGAGTCTCCAGAAAGAAGGAGAAAGTGATGAAGGAACAGAGGAACCTCTGAATATTGAACAAAATGACAATGAGGAAAAATAGAGGAAATGAAGAGGACCCCAATGCACAAAAAACAACTGGATGAAGTGCCTACCAGAAACATAGCTCATTACAGAGAAAAAATATGAGGGAGGGAATTGTCAACAAGACTAAATTGAACGTAAATTGATAGAATGTCGACAGAGTCCTACGAAGAATACCAATTGATTGTGTATATTACAGAACTAAGGACTATAATTATCGCAGTAAGTTGAGGGGGCCCCATGGCAGTAACATGGGAGTTGGAGTGATCGAAGAGAGAGGCAGACCACCCGGAAAAGAAAAGAATTGTCAAAAACCCTGGCAAATTTAGACTACACCGATAGAAATACTCGATTATGTTCTGTTATCATCCTTCTCTTCAACTTCATAGGAATCAATTCAGATCTTAACATGTAGAAATAAGAATGATACAAAATATATTAGAAAGAGAAAGAAGTTGAACAAGGCCAATAAATAGTCATGCAACACCCTATAAAAAAATTTCTTGCAGCAAAAGCCAACCAAAGCGTTAAGGAAGAATCCTGACTATTCAGGGATTCCAATAACCTCTCGAAATGTTAGAAGAAAGATATCATCTGCAACTTGTACAGAAAACTGAGAAATGATGAAATCAAAGTTACTGAACCTCCAAGAAAACAGGAGATTGAAAGATTTTGGAAAAAAATCATCTTTGAAAATGAAAGACAACATCAGGATCATATAGTTTCTGAGGTTGCCATATACTTGAGTCCTATTATGAAATTAAAATTTTCAGGTAGGATTTTGGACGAGTTGTGAAGGAGTCCTCGTGGAAGCTCGGCTAATTGGGAAAACGCACGCTCACCCTGGAACCTGAATACAAGTCCAGAATATATTGGCTAAAGAAGGTCCAACACTAACTTATCACATCCCCTAACCAAAATGTATAAAACAAACTTGAAAATGAAGAGAAGCCATTCCAGCATATGCTGACAATAGAGACACCAAAATCTAAGAAACAAAATCCAACAACCAAATACAGACCTATATGTTTACCTGACCCATATATAAAAGCTCTAACAGCAGTCTAGAATATACAAAACATTGTATAGCATATGAATAATGATAAACGGAAGAACAGAAACGGAGCATCAGAAATAGGTATGGCACGAAATAGACAATTAATCCAACAAAATGATTCTCGAAAATAGTAGGAAGAACCAGAAACATCTGAGCTGACCTGATAGATTATAAGAAAGGCATATGAAAAGTGTTCCCTAAAGCTGGATATAGAAGTGTTTAAAAAATACCCCAAAACCCTAAAGTAACCAAACAACCAATTCGCTCACAAACTGCGTCTTCATTTGATAATTAACCCTTTAAGGCAAACTAATTGAATTAAATTGACAAAACGGAATCAGGGAATTAAACGCACGTAAAAACGAAGAAATGCAAGCACGAGTAATCTCACAACCTGTTTATATGATGGATGACCTCTAAAATTATATGCCCCAAACAGACGAAGAACACAATTGAAGAGGGTACAACAAACGGTTTAAAGTACTTATTATGTATGGAGTGGCCTAGATAAAATGTGCTTTCCTTACACTCAGGAAAGGGAGCAGAAACCCTGAGAATGAAAACATGCACGCATGACCATAATATCATAGAGGCAAACTGGAAAAGAAATACTTATAAATATCTAGAAGTGGAGGAGTCGGAGAAGGTGGAACATAAGCTTGCACATGTTGTCACACAAAAAGAACCAAAGTGATATTAAAATCGGAATTAAATTGCTGGAATAAATAGAGCCATCAAAATTAGCTGTTACCTGTCATTCCCTGACAGCTGTGAGTGATGGACTGGCTTCAGGAAGGACCTTAATCAAGATTGATATTGTTAAAACAAGACAAAATGTTAAAAGCACAAAATCGACCTATATATAATAAGAGACAAAATTTGTGTGTAGAATTTACACACAAGGTAGAGGAGGAGGCATGGGTTGGTGGAGATAGACTTACTTAGTACAAACAAGAGAAATAAAAGGGTGGAGCCAAGACCTAGGAAGGGCCAAGAAACAAATTCTTATCAATGGGCGTATCAACATCTGAAAGGTGGCAACCACAACAACTAAGCTAATTCCAAAAAAGAAGCGCCTACATGAATCCCCGAACAACATAGGGTGAAACAAGCAAAGATGGGGAAGGAAAAAAACTCAAAAGGAACCAAGGACCAAAATTTGAACCAGAAAGAGGAAGAAGAAACATATAAAACCATGTGGAGACAAGTTAATGGCTAATAATACAAGAAAATCTATAGACGAAAAGTTATATGGATCAGGAAATATTCATTTGAGGATTACGATTACAAGCAGAAGAAGAAAAGAGTGATTATTGAGCCGCTCACCAGACCGACAATTAGAACCCAAGATGGCATCGAAAGCATATAAGAAAGAGAGAATATCACTACAAATATAGAAGTTGCCAAGCCACACAGAATCTGGTCCCTCGATTCATAGCAGGATGCACCAACTCGCTAAACCAGACATCTATAGTACTGAAAGGATAATTACCATCTGCTTGATTGATTCACTCTTTAAATTGTGCAAAAATATAAGGCGTGAGGACAGAAGCAGCCAACCTATGAAACACAATCCTGGTAAATAGAAGGAAAACAAAGAGGTGCTGTTTACTGCTGATTCCGTTCCAATCCCATCGGATTGTAGCAGTTCGCCCACGAAAAGGACCGGACCATCGTAAGTTAAGCATTAAAGAGGGACAGGAAGTCGTATATCCCAATAATAGAAGTTAGGAGTCCCAAAAATTGATACAATCGTGGTGGCAGTATGAAAGGGAAAAGGAAGTTAAATATCAAAGACTCAAACAGCGAGTAGAAGAATGTGGAACCACCAGATGATATGGCTGGGTGATTCCCATAGAGTTAGTACGGGTTAATAAAGAAGGAATCAGTGAACATCTGGAGAAGTCCAGTATTCAGTCAACATACGGACCACTGAAGGCTTAATGATTGTAACCCGACCAAAGCATTGTAAAATTTAACGAACTTGTGTTGGATTTGGATAAAAAAAAATTGGAGGAAAAAATAAAACAAGGTTTGACCACGGACACCAAAGATCTATTAATAACCTTGAATGAAGAAGAAGAAGGAAAAAAAAATATATCATTGAAGAAACTAAATCCAACAACAATACAGAACTATACCGCTGTTTTGCAAATCCCCTTTTTAGTTTTTCAAAGTTTCAAATCCCCTTTTTAGTTTTCAAAGTTTTTTTTCTTTTGTTTTTCAATAACACCACACTAGCACTTAAAAAAGTTTATTTTTCACCTGTGATTTTTTTTCCCATCTAATTGTAAACTTAAGAATAAATAAAATTACCAGGTTAGGTAAAATCATATTCCATCATCATTTCAACCCACTCTTTCCCCAAGACTGTCCGCTTAAGGTGAATGTTAAAAACATGCACCACGCGCGCATGCGAGTTAGAAGAAATATGAAGCATAGTCGAAATAGGAAGGACAGCCTTGATTTTTCCCCCCCCGTTCCCTTTATTAATTTGTTAGAAAGAGAACTTGGTGCGAAAACAGTCAGGAAAATGACCAACCTTTAGAGCTCGGATCACGGAAAACCGCGACGGTAACCACTCACTATGCATTCGTCCAGGTGGGGTTTAACTTACCCTTGAGCGCTCTCTATGGGCGCACCCCAAAGACCGCCACTTTAATAACCCCATTACAACCCCGTGTCATTCCACCCCTTTATGTACCTTTTGTCTGCAGCCCACCTGTTCTAAAGCTTCGCATTTTCTCGCCTCCACGGCATTCTCATTGGGTACTGATCTTCAAATTCACGTTTTCTTCCTCAGGATGCGCACAAGCCAGTCAAAGATTTCCAGCCACACTCAGCCACTATACTATCCGTTTACCAAGTGTATCACATCCTAACTTCCACAGACCAAACCATCGGTTCATGGACCGTATTCATTATTCTCAATTAGACCCTTTTAGTCACACCACACAACTACTTCATTTCTCATTTTTATGCAAAAATTCTCACACCACCCCTAACTCACGCCCTTAAGAAAATTAGGGTCCAATCGAGACAATTAGTACTTTAAGGTCGTATAACCTCTTCATTCCAGCACGATAGTTACTACTATTTACAACTTAACACATGTAAACAACACTATTTCCCGTTATGTAAAGGACCCCTGTTTAGGGCACTCAAAACTCAGTACGCTTAATACAACCACCAGAGGATTTAAATAGCACCAGGCCGCTTCCTGCCATTCAAACATACGTGTTTCCTACAACACTCGGCCAATGCATCGCGTTCGCCCTTTTCATTTCCAAGTAACATATATCCTAAAACATATTTAAAATCTCAGACACTTTTTGCAGGTCTTTGCCCCTCGCCTGTTTCGTAATCCCTAAAACTTCCATCCCGCCAGCCCAACTGTCCTAACACTCAATCATAACCTCACTTTATCTACATTACTATTCAAGACCCCTCTTTTTTAACACAACCCTTACCCAAATCTCTCCAACCCAGCTCTCTTCAGATCGCCATCACAATTAAACCAACAATAATCGCTCCTCCTGGTAATAGCTGTAGGCAACCCTTACCACCTCTACTATCCATTCACCTTCACCTCACCCTCGCATTCTAACACACCTAATCCCTCTTCACCCCACCTCTACTTCTTTCTCAACCAACCCAGCCCAATACCTTATCACTGAGTTAACAAATTGCACCATGAACCATGATACCAATTAAACACAATCCCGACTGCCTCCACTTTTGCTATTAATATTAAAATCCAATCACTTTGCTGGACTCTTTATTTTTTACACCATTGCTTCAAACCCTCATACAAACTTTTTATTTCCCTTCAGAAAGCATTACCACCCAACCCCATTGTGTCACTGCACAATATAATATATATATATAATCTATGCTTGTGAAAGGTAATGTAACGCCTCGTGGGCGCAGGAGGTTGATTCGCCGGCTCCTCATACGAAGGACGCTGTTAAATCCTCCGCGTAAGCAGTGTTGAGCCTATACTACCGTGGGGGCTAAAGAAATTTAATGAATCGACTGTCAACACGTTGGTAAGCGCTGGTTTGGGATAGCCGGCCTTAAAGTTCGACTTCCTGTGGTCCCCCCCGTGTTACCCCCTGCATAGGTGATAAAGCACGTTAAAAGTAGTTTATATATATATATATTATAATAATTAATATATATATATATATATAGGTTATATATTAATAGTATATATTAATATTCATATATATATATATATATATATATAGATATATATAGTATATATATATAATGAGCATACGTTTATATTCGTAAATGGAAATATATTTAGAATATATATAGAAATATCATACGTAAGGAAAATAAAAATAATATTGGCAAGTAAAAATGCCAAAAGTACGTTTGCAATTACTTTGCAAATGTGCAAGACAAGTACCACAGTTTAGATAACGCAAAGTACAAATAGTCCGAAAATGCATGTACTTTAGGACAAGTACTTAACCAAAAGCCTTATAATATATAATCATGGGGAATAAAAGAAACAGAGCTTTAAACATATTACTTATTATAAAATAAACAAGAAACGGTTTCAAAAAATTTCTCTATTTTTTAAGTTTCATAAAGCTGCCATTAATTATTTACATAGGTTTTTAAATGCAATCCCACAACCTACTAACATCGCAGCCGAGTTCGCATAAAATAATTCCTTCTTTATAAAAGATGGTGAAATGGGTTTAAAATAGAATTGATGACTAATTTCGTTGGTCTGTGTGGGAATGGATTGAAGTCGCTGCGTCTGTAAGCTTTGTTTGTTGCAAAATTTAAATTCAGTGTTTAGTTAGGCAGTAACGTTTAATTTTTTAGCGGGTATTTCTGTGGATTTCTAGCGCCTGTGCGGCAGTTATTACGTTATTTCTGTGTGTGGTGGCAACTCTCTCATATTAATTGTGCTACCAAAGGTAGACTGAATGAACATTCCAGTAGCATTATGTTGAAAAATTACAATTTAAAAGTGCAGATATCATTCAACACAATTATCACGTTTGTATCAACATGGGGTTTGCTAGTAACTTTTAATTATGAACCTTTTCACATTCAAGGTGTGTAAATTTCTTACTTTTAGCTTAACAGTTGTCAAGGTCACACCTAAGAACTCTACCCAACATGTGGGCATCCCCATGCTTCCATCTTCTGGGGGTTCCTAAATATTAAGTTCTAAATATAGCATTATTTGTGACAATATTTTGTGATCGTGAAGGATTTTTCCTTCTATTTAAAGCATATGGACCTCATTTAACCACAAATACGTAAATTCTTGATATATTCACTTTAAAAGCAGTCAAAAAAAAGAGCTACTATGCAATCGCTCACACATAACCCATCGAGTATCACCATCCCCTTCATCGAATATTTGCACAGTCTTTAATTTCGCAATTGAGGGGTCAAGAATACTTTTAATAAATTTCTCGCTCTCTCAGGAATAGGGAAGACCCCTCCCATCATTAAGGGAAGCCAACCTCTCAACCCCATATCAAGTATCACGTTTTGTCCACTTGCATGGTAACAAAAACCTATTGGCAGTGAATAGAAGAAAGGAACTATTCAGAGTATTTTCGAAACTTGTGTCCCCATATCTAACTATTGATGGTGAACAGAGTTTTGTTTATTCTATTTAATTTCTTACATATGATTACAAATTACTAAGTGTCCTGTCTAGAAGTCATGTGTTCTGAATTAGATATTTACCATTGCCGATACAACTTCGCACCCAGAGAGTATATTGAGATCAACGGTGCTCACTTTCGTAGCCAATCATTCTGCAACATGTTCACTACAGTTCCATTTCCCCCGCTGGGTTTATTTCTTTTTGCCAAAATTTGTCTTCTAAATATCACCTCTTGCCTCCCCCTGAAAGATAATCATTACAATTTCTTCATAAAATATAAATATCCCTTCGACTATTTACCTCAATTGAACAATTTCTTTGTAATAAATTTCTGTCAAAGTATTTCCGTATTGTAAAAATATGTTTATGAATCGTTTATGCCTTCTCTCTAAAAAGTTCCACCCATAGTAACACTTAATGCTGCACATTTATCAAGGTTTCTTTTATTCCGCATTTTCTCGGCTCTTTCATTACTTCATTCACCTACTTCCGTTTTTTATATCCAATTCTACATATTCTCCCAATTCCTATTCTATCAAGTAAGTCTTCTCACCAGATAAAATATTCTTTCCATAGAGTTAGTAAAATTCTCGAGAATAGATGTCGTGATAAGGTCATTTTTCTCTTTTCAACTTTATTCGTTCTGGTTTTTCCTTCAGTTTTTATTTATTAATTTAATCTATATCTATCTATCTTATTCTCTTAATTTCATTGTGATTTCAGCAATGAAACCATGTAACAGTATTCTACTCAACATGCATCTTTAACGCCATACCATCTTAAGAGTTGCAAAATTATGGAATATAACACCCTTAATGTTTCCCCATACGTAAGTGTATGGACAAATGGCTCCAAATCTCTAACTTCTGCGAGCCTTTTTCCAAGTTAGTACAAAGCACAACAGCGGGCTACGACAATAATACAATTTCCTAATATCACTTGCAATGTTTTCACTCGCTTAAATCATATTTTGCTGATATGTGTGCTGTGAAGTTAGGTTGGTGATTACATTCGCAGTTACACTCAGAACATTTTCATTGTTTAAGCATTTGTGCTGCCTCACGTGTCCTTCCGATTAACTATTAGCATAGTACACGCAGAACATTTTAAATAATAAATTTCTATTCCACACAACAATTATTTGTTCGAAATACGGCCTGCAGAACATAAGAAGGGCCATGGTGGTGAATGTAACTGATGCGTCCTTGGTGATTGCATTCATAAGGCTAACACTCGGAAACATTTAAATTAATTTATCATTGTGAGAAAATGATTAACGCAAAATGTGATCTTTAAGCTAATCTTTATGACTCACAGTTCATATTGCATTCAGACGACTATTTTAAAATGTTTCATATTTGCTTATGATTGAGCATACCCTGAAGTTTTTAAGCTTTCCTTTGTGATAAAAATTCAATAGCGTGCACGTCAGAAGACACCTTTAAACAAGATTAATATTTGCAAGATTAAGCATGTGGATTTTTAAACTTCCTTTCTGATTACATTGCATTTACCGTAATTGCAATTGCAGAAACATTAAATAATTTTATGTTCCGATGTATGGCATATGTTTCTGACAGAGGGTCGACCGATTGCCAATCTCCTTTTTGATTACAAGTACATAGTCTCGAACACTACGAGCGATCAGCATACTCTGAACACTAATAACGTGGCTTTACAATAATTCTATCCGTTGATCCATCTCAAGCTACATGTAGAGCTGAAGCCCTCTTAGAGCTCCATCCTTTATGAATTAACACCTTCTCATAGGCTTACGTTCCAAGAAAGCATTTAAATAATTTTATATTGCTTGTGAATTTGAACATGACGTTTTAAACTACTTGGAGCGATGTGCGTTTTCAAATAATTCAGGCAATGAGGACTACATTTTAAACTGCGCTTTCTATGCGAAAGATCAAAATGATTTTTCCAATTCAATCATTAACATTTAAAATTTTAAAAGATTACAAAGATGTGCAAACAGAGGTTTTCACCAATATTTCTATTGAAATGCAGTTTCTTCGGCAGCAAGCTTACCTGGATGTTTTGAGTCTGTTCTAAATCCACCGTCACTGGGAACTTTTGTGTTCTCCATGACCGAGCATCGCAAATGAGGCGTCTGTTCAAAGCAAAAATAAAAATATGACAGAAAATGTAAACAATTCACACAAAACTTCTTGTTTAATAAAAATATTTCGCAACAAAAAAAATCTCTTGTTAATAAATTTTGCATGTAGAGTTTGCGGTTACCGGAGTTAAATGTGTATATAGAAAACTATGTGTGGAATAAGAGTGGATATCTGAAGCTGAACAAAATCATGTTCAATGAACAAATCATATAGGGGCGTGCTAGAAAGTGAGAAGAATTATTAGAATGAGGAAATGAACGTGTATGAGAGAAGGTAATTAGTGTGGGAGAGTAAAATAAATAATAAAGGCGATCAGTAAATGAGATAGAAGTAAAAAAGAAAAATGTATTTAGGATAGGGTAGTAGTCATAATGAAAGGGATGGATGGATGACCAGTTAGGTTGAAGCGAATGTTAGAGTGAAAGTGTAGGTTGGGAATCGGACCAGCTGGAAGACCAAGAGAAAAGTGAGTTTGAGTTAGTAGGGAAAAAGAGCGGGAAAGGGAAAGAATCAAAAGTATTGAACAGAGGAAGAGAAGGAAAAGGTGCATAATAGGAAAGTTGAATTGGCGGGATATTTGGTGAGGGTTGAATGTTGTGGAGCTTGGTCAAGGGATTGGAATCTCACATTGACGAGAGTACCACAGTGGAGGGGCGGCGGGCGCGTCTCACTGGTTTACTTGACGGTTGGGCCCTTCCCCAATTAGAGAAACGGTTGCGGTTCAGGGCTAATTTCTATGCCTTTAGAACTTAACTCAACGTATTCTTTCACTGTTCGAGTAAGAAAATATAAAAGAAAATAGCTATGATCAAGCTTTAGTCAAGTTCAGTCACCCACCTCGTCATCCCCAAGAATGGACATGAACGATAACGTGAGTACAGGTGCATCGGCAGCTAGAAAACCAGAATAGAAGATAGTAGAAAGGAACCCTTATAGAGCGCGCAACGTCTATAACCCCCACCCACGAAAGGGCCTCAGCCCCACTGGACCAATCTCCGCTTGTAATACCTGACTTCTAGGTTGAGGAACCTCACCACGAGCCAAGAAAACAGAAAAATCACACACCATTCACAGCCTGGCAATAGGCTTCACTAGGGCGAACCGCGGAGCGGACCCTCGCCGTGCACCTTATGCTACATCGCTCGATAAACTGTGGTTACAAATCGAGTATTATCAAAGGTCTCGATCCCTCTAGCATCCCTACCCAAAGAGTGCTCACAAGGCCCATACACCCCACTCTACAACCCTAACAAACAACCCCCAAATTTCCCATCATCTCCTACTCTTACAGCACTCTTATTTGACATCTTCATCTGCTTCTTCTCGGCCTCTGCCAAAACATCCAGCCAAATCTCATTCTCTTCAGCTCCAGGTCTACTGTATCTTAAACTGACCTTGCACAGACATCCCCACTTCCACCTTTTCCTTCTCGCGGCGTCCCCACAGCTCTTCGGCCGATTCCCCAGCATACTGCTTTACACCTATACACAATCTCCTGCCCCACTAAACTAATCAAGCCATAAACAACAGCTTGCTATCAATTCATCTCCTATTCCCACATCCCATCCTATCCAGCGAGATGACCAAACCCATAACCTCCGAAACTCCAAACCGTTACTCAAACTTTTTCTCTCCACGAATTATTGCTCCCTCCCATTCTTTTCACTCCATATCTTCCCACACACCCAACCTACCTCATTCAAATGACTTCCCATCCTCAATCCTTGTTCAATTAACCTCATTTTTTACTAATTTTCTCTTCCTACCACACCCTAATAGACGCATGCCCACGCTTAACCATGAAATTAGTTGTGAATTTCCATCTGAACCACCAACATTTGGAAACTTCTGATTGTATAGACCTCTTGTATAACTCTTTCCTTATTTATTTCCAGGGCCACCCAAAGTAATTCCCTCATAACGTACTATAATAACCCACTCAAGTCTACCTACATAACACACCTCCAAGTTTGAGGAACACAACATAACCCTCAGATAAAAGAACACTCCTCGCGTCAGACCGTCAAGACTTAAGGTCCCTTTACTTAAGGTCCTCTACCATAACAGAATTTCGACCTGCACAGCCAACCCCATTCCATGACCTATTTATCACAAACTTCCTGTAGCATACCAACTCCTGCACCTATCTAACTGCCATTCCTCTCCCTCTTATCAAATCCACTATTCACCTTACATCTCGAACTCTATGGTTAAACTCAGACATCCTTTGCTCCAAGTCTTGCCCTATTCTATTCCATATCCCTAAAAACTTACACCGAGATTAGGGACTTGTCTCCTCACACTATTCTATATAACCATACATCTTGACATGACTCTCTATATGCTATCGGCTATCACTCACCCTCAGGACCCCTACCCATTTAATAACTTCACACACTGACCCAGTACTCCTCAATACATCTCTCACCCAACGACCAAATTACACCCCTTACCAACCTATTAACGTCTCACTATTCCCCAGATCTCTCAGAAACACCCCGATACCATTTCTACACACAACTTGCCAAACATCCCACTCGCTTACCCCATAGAGTTATGCCTACTCTACAAAACACCCTCCTTCTCGACATTTCATACTCCTATCTGCCCACACATACCAACTCCAAAACACCTACATGTCCCGGCCTATCCTCACCTCGACTTACTTATCAACCTCCCATATCCAATCTAACCACAATTGAGGATCAAACCCACTCCAAACACTTGGATCTCAAACACTCACTACCCCACTGTCTCCTTACGCCTGATATATCAAATCCTAAACTCTCCCCTCTTACCCTACCAATTGACATCCATCTCTTCTTCACCACTCACCTTATCTCATCGTACATTATACTATACTTATTCTTATCCATTATACAATAGAACACACACCCAAAAGAGACAAAAACCATATCAGCACCTCCATCCGGCCCTCTATAACGTCCACTTCACTATCTCTATAAATCTTCTTATCATAACGCACATTGTGTAATACCCAAATAACCCATACTATTTTAAATCACTTCTCTCCATCTTCCCCTATCTTCAACTATCACTCTATTTCCAACTTGTTTCTCTAATGGTAAAAATGTATCCACATATCACATACTTTCGATCTCACACTATTAACGACTAAAAAAAGACCTTAGTCTCATTATCACACCACACAACATCAGTCCTCTCATTAATTCAACACTAACGAACCTGCGAGCCTTGACGTCTCCACTTATACCACCAAATACCAGCATTTATACCTCTACATAATAACTCACAAATATATAACTTTAATGCCTCCCTAATTAAATATATTTATTACTAACAGTTCCCCTTTCTCCCTTACCTATTATTAAATCAGAGTACATATTTAACCTGCTATCCATCCAATCCCTTGAAATATAACCCTCATATAACCTATACACAACTTGCACTATAGTATAAATTATTATATATATTATATATAAATATAATATTATATATATATTTATATAATATATATATATATTATTATATATAATAATTATATTAATAATATTAATAATATATATATATAAATATATATATAATAATATATATGAGATATATATTTAAAATAAATATATATATAGATATAATAATTATATAATATAGATAGTATAGTATATACTTAAATATTATTAAATATAGTATATAGTAATTAGAGTATAAATAGAGGTATGAATATAGGTAGAGAAAGTATATAATACTATAATGATACTATAATATAATAGTATATATATTATATAATATATATATAATAATATATATAGAGTGTTAATAAAGCGTTTAGGAAGGTAGAGTTCCAAGATTGGAGGAAGAGCGGAATATACCTTGTATAAGGTAAAGGGAGAAAAGGGGAAACTGTAGAAATATAAGGGAATAGTTTATTGAGTGTGTAGGGAAGAATGCTTTTATTTTGGTCGAAAGAGTGCGTCGAGTGACTGAGGGAACTGATTGTGAAGAACAAGGTGCGTTAGAAGTAGAGGATGTGTGGAATCAAATCTTACATTGAAACAATGATTGAGAAAATGAGGGAGAAGAAGGAAATAAATTTATTTAGTTTTTATGGATTTACAAACAGGCGTATATAGAGTTAATAGGGAATTTATGGCAGTATTAGTGATATATGTTGTTAGGTGGTAGGTTCTGAATGGAATCAAAATATGTATTGACGATATGAAGCGTGTGTTAAAGAATAAATGTCGTCAATGGTGATTGGTTTAGGATTAAAGCGGAGTGAGACAGGGTTGTGTTATGTCTCCTTGGATTATTCAATGTATATGGATTGGGGTTATGAAAGGAATGCGAGGTCGGGGGGTGGCAGGAAATGGGTTAGAATGATGGAGAATGGAGAGAGTGGAAGGTGGCCCTACCTACTGTATGCGGATGATTTGGTTCTGTGTGGCGAGTCTGAAAGAGAGTTGAGAGGATTGTGAAGAATTTGGCCAGGATGTAAAAGGAGGGGTCTGAAGAGTTAAACGTAGATAAGCAGTAAGGTCATCGTTTGTGCAGTGAGGAACAGTCCTCAGTGTGAGTTATGTTAGATTGATGAGCAGCTGGAGCAAGTGTCTGAGTTTAATAATTTAGGATATGTTGGATGAGAAGGGGAACGGATGATGCAGAGTGTAGTAGGAAGTTGTGAATGGCAGGAAGGTGGCTTGTGCAATTAAATCGTTGCGTGAATAAAGCGACTAAGTCTTGAGTGCGCTAGAGTCTTTACATGAGGTATGTTGTACCGTGTTATTGGGTATATGGTTAGGAGACTATGGTCTGGAATAAGAAGTATTAAGATGTACCCAGTGTCTAATATTAGAAATCTTAGGGCATGCTTAGGTGTGAAAAGAATTAATAAAGTGAGGAATGAACGTATTAGAGAGTGGTGTGGTGTGAAGAAAGGGGTAAATGGAAGAATAAACTGAAAGTATGTTGAGATGTTGGGGGTCATGTGGAAAGGATGAATGAAAGTCGGTTTGTTACGATGTATAGTGGAGAATTTGAAGCCGACCAAGCTGGGAGACCAGAAGATGAAGGGGGATCGAGTCGGGTTGAACGGAATGTCTGAAGGAGAGAAATGTGAGTTTGGAGAAGCGAGAATAAAGGTGCATTATAGGAGAGAATGGCGGGGTTTGTATGGGGGCATGGTGTGGCCCACCTGGGCCAGGGATAACCCGTTACATTACGAGTTTACGCATAGTGAGGGTGTCGCGGGTCCATTGATGCGTCTAGGGTGGATTTTCTGTCTGTGACGAAGCTCTCACTAATTAATGGTACAGAGGGGGCGTAAGAGCTGGGCTTTTCTTTCGACGTTTTCATGTTCTCCTACTAGCTTTTCTTCCGATATATATCCGGGAATGGATCCGTTTTGTTAGTATAAATGTTTTTAGGGATGAAACTTTTTGGAATTATACAATCTTGTAGGCAATTTTTTAGAAAGGTTAAATTACATTTTGCGAGGTTGGCTTTTGTAAGAGAATCCAGATATCTATAGAAAATCTTCTTCAAACTATAGTGTGTATTCAAAATAGTAATAACCTCTTGTTGGTAGACGGGGTCCATGATGTATAGAGTATATGACTACAATCTACGCGTAGCTTTAATATTTACAGAATAATTTGCTTCCCCCTTGAGGTTTTAACAGAGATGATAAATTTTTATAACATTTAATGAATATCGAACACACTTAAAATTGCCAATAAAATTCACAATTTAGTAAATAATATAGATGATTGATTATATAAATAATAACACAGCCGAGCTTTCGTGGACGTTCGCGTCTCACTTCGTCAGGACTGAGGTTGAAAAATAATGCTTATTCTGATTATGACTACTTTTCTTGAATGAGTTGGCAACTTGGTCGTCTTGTAGAAGTTTCATAGTGATGAGAGATTTTTCGGTCCTATTTTAGAAGGATTAACATTTTTTTATTAAGTTGTTTAAATGAGAAGATTTCCTTTAAATATTATTGGTTATTTCGTCTATTTTATATTCACCTCTTTGTAAGTTGAAATTGTTGGTGTTTTTTATGATGAAGGATTCCGTGATTTTTCTGTTAACTGTGTTTTGTATAGGTTTTATGATAGTGTATGTGTTAGTATTTATGAAGTGATTTAGGTTATGGCGATGTTTTACGAGTGCGGATGCTTGTGTATCAGATTTTAAATCGTCCTTATGTTGCTCGATACGGATCTTAAAGTTGTTAGTTTCTCCTATGTATTTTTGCAGGCAGTTATTACAATGTATTGAGTATATGCCGGATTCTTTAATAGGGTTATTATTTTTAGGTTTCAAGGCTTGTTTTAAGGTTAAACTGTTAGATTTTACGGTTTGTATAATATTAGGTAAGAAGTTACGTATAATATTTTTGTGAAGGTTGGGGATTGGTAAAATGTTGGAGAAAGTGTTACTATTGGTGGAACTTTTAAGATATTTTTGTTTGGCTTTTCGTAACGCGTTACTGACGATGTTGAAAGGATATTTTATTCTTTTGAAAATATTTTTAATGATTTTGATTTCAGAATCCATGTGTTGTGGACTAACGAGTCTATAGGCTCGGAGAAAGAGGTTGCTTAAAACTGCAGATTTGGTGGAGACATCATGATCGGAATACCAGTGAATGTATGAGGGATTGGAGGTGGGTTTACGATAGATACTGAAAGAGGGAAATTGGGAGTTAGACCAAGAAATGAGTAAATCTAAAAAATGTATATTATTTTCAGACGATGTTTCTAATGTAAATTTTATTTCAGGGTGTAAATTATTAATAAAATCTAACACTGTGTTTGTATTAATATCCTTTGGAACCAAGGCAAAAACATCATCAACATAGCGATGCCAGATTATGGTGGGAAATCTCGGAAAAATGTGGTAAGTTTCCAGCAGTTCCATAAAAATATTGCTGAATACAGGGGAAAGTGATGAGCCCATACACAAACCAGAAATTTGTTTATAATATTTATCCTGAAAATTAAAGTAGGAATGGTCTAAGGTGAGATAAATGAGTTGTTTTAGGATATGGAATGGAATCTGAAAATTAAAGTTGGTTCTCGTAATATGATATTCTAGTAAGTTGATGGTAAAATTAACAGGTACTTTTGTGAATAGGGAAACTACATCAAAGCTCACCACATTATATTCCGAGAAGTTCTTGTTATATATTAGCTGTATGAAATGTTCAGAATTTTTAATATGAGAAGATGAGACATTTCCTATGAGAGGTTTAAGTTGAATGGAGAGCCATTTTGATAGTTTTTCTGTAATACAATTTATGTTGGAAATGATAGGTCTTAAAGGTATATTATCTTTGTGAATCTTTGGTGTGGCATAGAATTTTGACAGGGTGGGAAGGTAAGCTTTGAAATTATTTTCTAAATCTTTATGGTCAACAAGGATGGTTGTAAGAGATTTATTAAAGCGGTATTGAGAATTTTTTAAGGGATTATTGTTTATGTGAGTATATGTATCTGTGTCATTTAGAAGATTGTAAGATTTTGTGAGGTAGTCAGTGGTGTTCATGATAACTATGATATTACCTTTGTCTGATCTTGAGATGGTGATTTCTCGGTTCTGTTGGAGATTATGTAGGGCTTTGAAGAATCTTGCAGGATATTGAATATTGTCAAGGTAGTCCTTTTCCAGTTTTAAGAGTATACCAAATAGGATGTCGCTGTTAATATCCAAATTTTTGTTTTTGTTTTTCCACCTGTTATGGTTTTTCAATAAATGGGTCCAAGGATCTATGTTGGGAAGGGCAAAACTGAGACCGAAACCCAGTAAAGATTTTTCGGTAGGAGTAAGATTGTAATTAGAAATATTTTTGATAACTTCCGGATTTGAGTGGGTGGTCCACGGACTAGTATTAAAAAGTTGATCAAGTTTGTTATTTAGATTGATTTTGCGTAATGCTATTTTTCGGTCCTTGTTTTGATAGGCAAAGTCGAGAAGTTTGGAAAATAAGTTTAAATCATCAAAGTGGAGGTAAAAATATTGTTGCAGCTGCTTGAAGTTGTAATAATTTGTTCTGAATTTTCCTTTCAGTTCTTGTATCAGATTTTAAATCGTCCTTATGTTGATCGATACGGATCTGAAAATACTACCGAAAAATCTCTCATCACTATGAAACTTCTACAAGACGACCAAGTTGCCAACTCATTCAAGAAAAGTAGTCATAATCAGAATAAGCATTATTTTTCAACCTCAGTCCTGACGAAGTGAGACGCGAACGTCCACGAAAGCTCGGCTGTGTCATTATTTATATAATCAATCATCTATATTATTTACTAAATTGTGAATTTTATTGGTAATTTTAAGTGTGTTCAATATTCATTAAATGTTATAAAAATTTATCATCTCTGTTAAAACCTCAAGGGGGAAGCAAATTATTCTGTAAATATTAAAGCTACGCGTAGATTGTAGTCATATACTCTATACATCATGGACCCCGTCGAGTATTTTGAATACACACTATAGTCTGAAGAAGATTTTCTATAGATATCTGGATTCGCTTACAAAAGCCAACCTCGCAAAATGTAATTTAACCTTTCTAAAAAATTGCCTACAAGATTGTATAATTCCAAAAAGTTTCATCCCTAAAAACATTTATACTAACAAAACGGATCCATTCCCGGATATATATCGTCATATCTTATATAATAGGATCCAAGGTCTGAAACAAGAACTGAAAGGAAAATTCAGAACAAATTATTACAACTTCAAGCAGCTGCAACAATATTTTTACCTCCACTTTGATGATTTAAACTTTTTTCCAAACTTCTCGACTTTGCCTAATAAAACAAGGACCGAAAAAATAGCAATTACGGGCAAATCAATCTACATAATATAACAAAACTATGATCAAATGCGATTTTAATACTCGCAAGTCCGGTAGGACCACCGCACTGCAAATCACGGTAAGTTATACAGATAGATAGTCTTGTACATAATTATAGCTAAATCTTACTACCACCGCATCCAGCAAGCCAAATGGTTCTATATCACTGGGGTTTCCGAGTGTCCTCAGTTAATGTAGCGCCCATTCCACAAAGTCGAATAGGCATCCTTGGGACCACATTTATTGAAAAACCATAACAGATCGGAAAAAACAAAAACAAATATGTTTGGATATTAACAGCGACATCCTTTTTGGTATACTCTTAAAACTGGAAAAGGACTACTTTGACAAATATTCAATCATCCTGCAAGATCTTCAAAAGCCAAACTTAATTTTCCGACGGATTGTAAAATATTAGGTAAGAAGTTCAGACAAAGGTAATATCATATTTATCATGAACACCACTGACTACCTCACAAAATCTTACAATCTTCTAAATGACACAGATACATATACTCACATAAACAATAATCCCTTAAAAAATTCTCAATACCGCTTTAATAAATCTCTTACAACCATCCTTGTTGACCATAAAGATTTAGAAAATAATTTCAAAGCTTACCTTCCCACCCTGTCAAAATTCTATGCCACACCAAAGATTCACAAAGATAATATACCTTTAAGACCTATCATTTCCAACATAAATTGTATTACAGAAAAACTATCAAAATGGCTCTCCATTCAACTTAAACCTCTCATAGGAAATGTCTCATCTTCTCATATTAAAAATTCTGAACATTTCATACAGCTAATATATAACAAGAACTTCTCGGAATATAATGTGGTGAGCTTTGATGTAGTTTCCCTATTCACAAAAGTACCTGTTAATTTTACCATCAACTTACTAGAATATCATATTACGAGAACCAACTTTAATTTTCAGATTCCATTCCATATCCTAAAACAACTCATTTATCTCACCTTAGACCATTCCTACTTTAATTTTCAGGATAAATATTATAAACAAATTTCTGGTTTGTGTATGGGCTCATCACTTTCCCCTGTATTCAGCAATATTTTTATGGAACTGCTGGAAACTTACCACATTTTTCCGAGATTTCCCACCATAATCTGGCATCGCTATGTTGATGATGTTTTTGCCTTGGTTCCAAAGGATATTAATACAAACACAGTGTTAGATTTTATTAATAATTTACACCCTGAAATAAAATTTACATTAGAAACATCGTCTGAAAATAATATACATTTTTTAGATTTACTCATTTCTTGGTCTAACTCCCAATTTCCCTCTTTCAGTATCTATCGTAAACCCACCTCCAATCCCTCATACATTCACTGGTATTCCGATCATGATGTCTCCACCAAATCTGCAGTTTTAAGTAACCTCTTTCTCCGAGCCTATAGACTTTGTAGCCCACAACACCTAGATTCTGAAATTAAAACCATTATAAATATTTTCAAAAGAATAAAATATCCTTTCAACATCGTCAGTAACGCGTTACGAAAAGCCAAACAAAAATACCTTAAAAGTTCCACCAATAGTAACACTTTCTCCAACATTTTACCAATCCCCAACCTTCACAAAAATATTATACGTAACTTCTTACCTAATATTATACAAACCGTAAAATCTAACAGTTTAACCTTAAAACAAGCCTTGAAACCTAAAAATAATAACCCTATTAAAGAATCCGGCATATACTCAATACATTGTAATAACTGCCTGCAAAAATACATAGGAGAAACTAACAACTTTAAGATCCGTATCGAGCAACATAAGGACGATTTAAAATCTGATACACAAGCATCCGCACTCGTAAAACATCGCCATAACCTAAATCACTTCATAAATACTAACACATACACTATCATAAAACCTATACAAAACACAGTTAACAGAAAAATCACGGAATCCTTCATCATAAAAAACACCAACAATTTCAACTTACAAAGAGGTGAATATAAAATAGACGAAATAACCAATAAATATCTTAAAGAATCTCCCTCATTAAACAACTTAATAAAAAAATGTTAATCCCTCTAAAAATACTACCGAAAAATCTCTCATCACTATGAAACTTCTACAAGACGACCAAGTTGCCAACTCATTCAAGAAAAGTAGTCATAATCAGAATAAGCATTATTTTTCAACCTCAGTCCTGACGAAGTGAGACGCGAACGTCCACGAAAGCTCGGCTGTGTCATTATTTATATAATCAATCATCTATATTATTTACTAAATTGTGAATTTTATTGGTAATTTTAAGTGTGTTCAATATTCATTAAATGTTATAAAAATTTATCATCTCTGTTAAAACCTCAAGGGGGAAGCAAATTATTCTGTATATATATATATATATATATATATATATATATATATATATATATATATATATATATATATATATAATATATATATATATATATTAATATATATATATATATATATATATAGTATATATATACTATCATATATATAATATATATTATCTTTAACAAGATCTTTTGTTAAACCTAATAAAGGAGACAGAAAAGAGATATTTTTTCTCTCCTATCAGTTTTATCTTTTCAGATAAATTTTATTTTTTTTTTTTTTCTTTGTCTTCTATTCATTTTTTTTCATCACGTAGGCTCCAAAATCTTTTATCATCTAGTCAAAGTCCTTTTGTATTTACTTCTGATTATTATATTTATTCATAAACTCCGCTATCATTTGAAACTATCGTCCAAATCATCCCCCTCTCTTCCACCCTTCTTTTTTTTAACCCTAAGAATCTCTTGTTCATTTTTCAAAATCCATACTATTCTTTTGTGATGCTCGAAAAGTCACCTTATAAACCGGACTCCTCAATTTGTGTTATCTGGCAAGATTAAATTTGTTTGGTTTTTTAAAATTCATTTTTCACACAAAAAAAAAAAAAAAAAAAAAAAAAAACTTTTACATTCAGTCGTTAATAATATTAAACAGTTTATTTTTAAAATTTCTTTGTTTTCTTCCAAGCAAATTTAAATAACCCCCCTCACGTGCGCTTATTTTTTGAAGTAGAATAAATTCATGCCCGATTGTTCCTTGAATTTTATAATGTATTTTTCTTTCCCTTGTTCAATTTCGTATCTAAACTTTTAATGTAAAGTTTTTTTGGTGAAATGTTCCCTGTTTTTTGTTTTTAAAGCTTTTATACGCGATAATTATTAAAATAACGCAAAAAAAAAAAATAAAAAAAATAATAATAATAATAATAATAAAATTAATGGAAATTTTTTTATTAAATTTCACTCGATCTTGTTCTTTGCTTGGGAAATTTTTAATTGTGGCACCCTTTTTAAACAATCTATTGTGCCCCGAGAAATACTTCGTTATTTTTTTTCTTCCCATTTTTTAAGCACCTCGCCCACTTTTGTTTTATGAATTTTAAATACGCTGCCGGCTGTTGGAATTCGCAATTTTACTACACTACCATCTACACTTCAACCACTCATCTAACACTTACCCGTTTACATAATCGTTTCAGACATTAAAATTTATTTTTATAGTATTTTGTATATTATCCTGGCTCCATTTCATTATATAAATTCTTTGTATTAATTTGCTTCGGGCCAAGAATAGATTTTATTTTTCATTCTTAATTTTAACGCTAAAGTGTCATTGTTTATAGAAAATAGTTTGATTGTAGACACTTCTTTCTTGAGTTTGAAAATTCGATGGTATGTTCGTCACGATCGAAAAACAGACACTCTGTAATATCCAAAGGTCATATTTAATGAAACTTTTTCACAAATTGATGTAAAAACTGTTATTATATATGTCAGCCCTACTATGCAATTTTTTTTTTAAGGTTTTTATTTTTATTTTGTTTTTAGGCACGCTTTACACCTGGAACATAAATAATATCTAGACCAAGATTTGGCGATTTAGAGCACCTACTTTGATGTTCTGATGTTAAAGTATATATATGCTGATACAGTCGGAACGTATTCTTTGTTAAACTCGATACAGGGAGCATTCATACTACAGATTCGCCCACAATGATATGTTGGGCGATACTTTTATATATATTATAATATATAGATATAATATAATATATATATATATATAATTGATATGGTATATATAAAGCCTATTATTATTATGAATATTATTATATTATTATTGATATAATAATAGATAATTATATTATATATATATAATTATATACTTATTTATATACTATATATAATATTATATATATATATATAGATATATATTAAGTATATATATATCAAGTGCGACTCTAGTAAGACATTTTTTACTAATCTCTCTCTCTCTCTTCTCTCTCTCTATCTCTCATCTCTCTCTCTCTCTCTCTCTCTCATCTCTCTGAGATGTCCCTCTCCTCTCGCTCTTCTCTCTCTCTGCTCTCTCTCGCTCTCTCTCTCGTCTCTCTTCTCTCTCTCTCTCTCTCGTCTCTCTCTCTCATCTTCTCTTCTCTACTCTCTCTCTCTACCTCTCTCTCTCTCATCTCGTCTCTCATCCTCTCTCTTCCTTCCCCTTCTCTCTCTCTCTCTCACTCTCTCTCTCTCTCTTCTCCTCTCTCTCTTCTCTCTCTTCTCTCCTCTCTCTTCCTCTCTCTCTCTCTCACTCTCGTTCCTCTCCTCTTCTCTCTCTTCTCTATCTCTCTCTATCTCTCTCTCTCCTCTCCTCTGCTTCTCGTCTCTCTCCTTCGTCTCGTCTCCTTCTCTCCTCTCTCTGCTCTCTCCTCTCTCTCTCTCTCCGTCTCTCTCTCTCATCTCCTCTTCATCCTCTCTTTCTCTCTCCTCTCCTCTCTCTCTTCTCCTCTCTCTCTCTCTCTCTCCTCTCTCGAACTATTTATCTATTTATCTCTCCTCTCGACTCTCTTCTCATTCTCTTCTCTCTCTCTCCCTGCTACAGTCTCGGGTCTCCTCAACTGACCAGACCGTCTCTCTGCCTTCTCTCCTCCTTCTCCGTCTCTCTCTCTCTCCACTCATCTCTCTCTCTCCTTATATATATATAATATATATATATATATTATAATATATTATATGTATATACTATATGTACATTATTTAGGGTTATTTTATTATTTATGGGTATATGGTTTAAATACCATTGAGAGTTTTTAAAACCAATTATTTAACCATTCCACCATTATATATATATATATTACTATAATATATATTATATATATATATTTATATATATATATACATTTATATATATATATAGGGGTGGGATGGTTTAAACCATTGGTTTAAAACCATGGTGTAAACAACATAAAAAAAACCAATGGTTTAAACCAATAAAAAAAACATCATAAAATTTAAAAATATATATTTATTAATGATTTTCTTTAGCATGTTTGATATGGTTTTCTCAATTTTCAATCGAAGAGTAACTGAAAGGCAATAAAAAATTTCCTGCTGATTTTATATTATTAAAACCGCGAATGATTATATATATATATATATATATTACTATATATATATATATATATATTATATAATATATATATTATAATACTATAGTATATATATATATAATAATATATATATATATAATATATATATATATAATATATATATATATATATATATATATATATATATATATATATATATATTTTGTAAATTTAACATGTTTAAAACGTGATTCTTGTTTCGAGCTCTTGAGAATTTCATTTTCTACCCATCGATGCCACATTTCAAAAGATTATAATAAAACTCATTTGTGGAGTGTGTGGCCACAGCATCAACCAAGCTAGAAGGCAATGCCTGTAAACTAAGTGATGATGTTTATATTTGGAAAAATGTGAATATGGGCTAATAACTGCTTATCCACCACTCAAACAGACAAGATTTATCAAAGTTAAAAAAGGGGTAATCATCCAGGCAGTAAACAAAAGCTCACTTATTGGCGTATATTTTTTAACCCAAGATATCAGACCCCAGTACTTTCCAGAGGATGAGTATTCAAAAGTAGTGGAATTTAGGAGTAAAATTAAGAGCAAATTCTCCTCCATTTCATAAGTTACCTATTTGATGAGTCTCCTGTTGTCAGCAGTGACTCCTTCATCTTAGTACAGGATCTCTCAAAGAAAAATTAGATGAGAAAGTCATATAAAATATTAAGCATATTGTCAGCAACTTCAACAACTGCTAATGTTAAAAGGGTATTTTCAACTTTTGAACTTGTGCACAGCAACATTAGAAATAGTTTGGGAACAGCTAAAGCAGGAAAATTAGTAGTTTTTTTGTATAAAATCCTTAATGATAATTTTCAGTTTCGACTTTTAATGATGATCGTCTCTCTTTTTTTTCTCCTCGCATCGATCCTCTCTCTCTCTCTCTCTCACTTCTCTCTCTCTCTAATATAACTTAATACGATAATAATTAATATAATGAGCTGCGTATATATAGTATAATATATATAGTATATATATATAATATATATATATATATGTATATATATTATATATATATATATATATATATATATAATATATATTATATATATATATATATACATACCTAGTAATTCAAATATAAAGGTAAATAAGAATTCATTTGTATATCATTAAAGGTTAATTTGAATAAACTTTTCTTATGCGTTTTTTTTTTTTTTTTTTGTAAAAATAATAAAAGTATAAATTTTTTTTTAAATAAAAAATTATATATTAATATACCCTCTTATTTTTTACTTTATGAGTTATGAAACTCAAAAAATAATAATTTTATACCAGTTTACAGTTATCAAGAAAAATTTGTAATTTAAGAATCTAAAGAAATTATTAAGGAATTTTAAAATATGTGTTAGCACATGTGTATAACAGTTTCCCGTAGTGATTTTTGCCTTTTAAAATCTATTAAAACAATAAAACCAACATTAAAACGATGAAACGGCACACAACAGCAATATATCCAACAACAGCGATTAGTTGGAACAGCAGAAAAAAAAACCAATGGTTTTTTGTTTTTTTAAAAAACATGGGTTTTTTTTCCCAACCCTATATATGTTTTTTTTTTTTTATATTATGTATATATACATATATATATATATATATATATTATATATATATATAATATATATATATATATATATATATATATATATTATAATATATTATATATATAAAATATATAATATATATATTATATAATATATAATATTTGGGTTTCGCCTATTAATTAAAACATTTTTCTATGTAAATCGTTTTCTATTATAGATTCACGTTAACTTTTATAAAAAAATTTATACTATAAATTCACAGATACCATATCCGCCTTTTTCTTTGGCAACGATTAGTCCTATTTTTTAAATGTGTTAAAAAGCATTATTTGATAGCGGCTATTCTTCCCTTTTTCGTTTCAATTTTTGGCAAATTTTTTATATTTATTATGTAATAATTTCATTTATTTGACCAACTTTCGGCAAAAAAATTTGAAAATATTTAACGGAACATTGTGAAATTTGCAAATTAGATCGTTCCTATAATGTCAACTCGTGCTGAGCACGAGTAAGCACGAGTGCAGGAGTCGCCTCTGATAATATATATATATATATATATATAGAATATATCATATATATTATATATATATATAATATATATAGTATATATAATATATATATATTTATATAGTATATATTTATATATATATATATATATATATATATATATATATATATACGGTAATATATTATATATATAATAATATATATATATATATATTATATATATATATATATATATATATATATATATATAATATATATTATATATATATTATATATATATATATATATATATATATAATATATATATATATATAATATATATATCTTTTGGTGGAAAAAGTAAAGGGGCCCACATAAAATTTACAATTTGTGAGGAAACAATTTCCATATCTGAAACAAAATCGAAAAGTTGACTTTGTCCCAATGACAGGGTTGGTGATTTTTTTATTTTTTTTTAAAAATAAAAATAATCAAAAAATCAATGATTTTTTTGATTTTTTTAGGCACAAATTTTTTTAATTATTTTGATAAAATTAGTAAATAATCCTAATTATTACCTAATAATAATAATAATTTAGTAAAATATAATTATTATTTAGTTTATTATTGTAAATTAATAAATGTACTGTATATCAAGAGTAATCTTAATTTTAATTAATTTCTATTGAAATGATTTGAAAAAATTAATGAAATTTGCTTATTATAAAGATGAAATATACTTATTATTAATCAGGTGATAACTAGTAATAATTATTAATTTAGAAAAAAAAAAAATTGCCAAAAAAAAAAAAAAAAAAAAAAAAAAAAAAAAAAAAAAAAAAAAAAAATCCTTATTTTTTCATAAAAAAAATCAATTGATTTAATCAACTGATTAAATCAATTTGGTTTAATCAGTGCCAACCATGCCCAACAATATATGGACTTTGAAAGTGTTCAGGCCAAAGGAAGTGGAAATAATTAAAGAAAGGAGTATTTAAGTTTTAGCACATGGAATACATTACAGGAATGAGCATAGCTGTTGGATAAGAAGGCTGGACAGAAAAAGAATAAGATTGTGGAAAGAGATAGAAAAATTTGTTAAAATATGAGAATTAATAACTCAATCCATCCAAGAAAGAAAATGCTTTCAAAGTAGAGAAGTACCGATACCGGTACCGATACTATCGGTACATCTCTACTTTCAAAGGAAGATCCACTTACGTGGAATACGTTTTAGATGCACTCAATTTAACCATATTACCCCTGAAAAGTTAAACCATGCTAGAGAGAAAGAGAGTGAGTAACGACCCTACGATTCAACCCAAGCGACTCTAACGCAAGACAAGAAATTAATACCTCACCAAAAGAAGCACATTTTACCCCTTTTTCAATGTTCCAAAATATAGTCAAAACAAACAGAGTATGACGTCCGCATGATTAAATATGCTTGGTTAAGATATGCTAAAGTATATAACTTTTAATTGGATGTGCAAGTAAATTAAAATTATTGTAAATTTCATAAGGAAAACTTAATCAGAAGTTTTTTTTACTTTTTCTTAATTGAAGATTTGTTTTGATACGTGTAATATGACTTGAGAGCGAATAGATTTCAGATACCATAGACCCAGGCTAAGCAAGAATATTTCTCGATTGAAGAACCTAATTTTTGAGAAAGTTGACAAGAGGTTCAAAACTTCCTAATTTTCTCGGGGCAAATTTTTATGCGATTCACCTACACGTGACAGATTGGGTATGGTGGATATACAAATGTTAGACATTTCAAGATGTCTGAAACAGGCCTATTAGGGATACCGAGAAAGCTCAGAAGTTCACAACTCAAAAGATATTAGTATCTCATTTACTTTTATGAATGAGTGACTACTTTGAAAATTTTAAAAAATAATGCTCCAAAAATTTTAATCTGCTAATTAGGCTTTATTTATTCATGTAGGTCATTGATCGAAACCACAAAAATATTAGTGAGTAACAAAGCTTTGAGGAATAAACAGAATAACAAATGGTTCATATTTCAAAACATATTATTTGCACATAAATGTTTTAAAATTATAAAATAAATTTCTTTATTAACATTCAAAAAAATTCTCTATTAAGCCTACCTCAAATGTCATAGGAAGATTTTTTGATTCTTCCAATTGACTGAAGCTTATTCCTTCGTCAGGGGCAGGATCCATTGATTCTTCTTTAATAGGATCCATTGGTTCTTCTTTAATAAATATCTCATTTAATGATGTGATAACAGTCTGAAATAATTGCAAGTATTATGAAGAAAATTCTTCAACACTTTCAAAGCAAAATTAAAAACATGAATTTAGCATAAAAACATTCTTTATTGCATCTGGTCCACTGAACGTGGAATCACCCATGAATGTGAGGAGTGGATGATGTGTGTGTATCGAAAGTTAAAACAAGGATGGTGGGTTGTTTAAGAGAGAGTCTGTTATTTGAAAGGAAAACTGTTGGGTGGGTATTTAACTCACTTGTGTTCAATATTCAAATTAAGAGGATTTTTTTTTTTTTTCAAAATAAAAAAAAAACAAAAAAAAAATAATAAAAAAAAAAAAAAAAAAAAAAAAAAAAAAAAATCAAATTAATAATAATAATAATAATAAACAAAAAATTTCAATGAAAAAAATATTTAAAATAAACTAAAAAGAACACGTTATAAGTATTATTTTAAAAGCTTCGCACTATTTTAATTAAATGCAATAATCGAAAGTATTGAAATAATAGCAAAAATGAAATGACTGCACGAAATACCTAAAAGCCCACCAAAAAAAATATTGCTAAATCATTAAAAAATAGATAAATTAGAAAATACTGTCAGGCAACCTTGTACAAATATGGTAGGATGTATTTCACTTAGGTTACCTAACTGGAACACAAGTTTATAACATACCTGACACTCATTTTTAGAATCCACAGGCAATTGTTCCTCACCATTTTTATTCTTAAAATGATCTTTGGTAAAGTCAAAACTTCGTCTTTTTTATCTACTTCATCTTTCATGAGATCCATTTTAAAGAAATAAAACTGGTTTTAGTTTAATTCTAAAAATTTCTCAGAAATAGTTTTAATTTCAAATCACCTGCAAATAAATTATTAGCTGTTAATTTCCATTTCTCAACTTTAAATCTCTAAAATAAAAGATTTAATCCATTAACCTTAAAATCATGTCAGTTAAAAGCTACAATTGGCATATTGTGACTCACAATTGCCCATCCAATAAAGACCAAAACTTTTATATATATTATCACTATATAAATATATACTATATAATATATATATATATATATATATTATATATATATATATATATATATATATATTATATAATATATATACTATATATATATATACATATATATATATATATATAAATATATACGGTATATATTATTATATATATACTATTATATATAATATATATATATTATAATATATATATATAATATATATATATTAGATACTATATATATACTATATAGTATATAGTATATTTATTTGGGATTTCAAGTCATTGTTATCTTATCTCTTCTCCAAACTGTAATTCTTTCAGTCAGTACAGTAGTGGCAAATGTGAACAATGGATTTTTAAAGTTAAACTTTCTCATTCATTTTATAATTTTTATCTACAATACATGTGAGTAAAGCTATGTCAATCTAGAGTATGACTAATAATCAATACCTACCACAACCTCTAATTCTTGAACTTCAAGAAACCCCCTTACTCATTTTGCATCTTCAGATTCTTTATGAAGTATCATTAAGAGATGAAAATAAATATGATCAATGTAGAGTACCCTAATGTATTCCATCTTATCTTAATTTCCTTCCTCTTGTTTCCGTGTATGTAAGTTTGAGAATTTAAATATTAATGAACATCCTTAGTTTGACCTAATCTTGAAAAGTAAAAATCTTCAAGTGTTTCATAATTTCCAACTTTAACTGATTATAATTGATTTTCTTTCGAATACAAAACAAATTTCTTTTTATCTCCTCTGGAGGGTAAAGACCAGAGGCATACCATATTCCACAGAATCTGGGAAGAATCTAGAAACCAGGGCGAAATTAAAGACTAATGTCCCTGATATACATAAACTATGAAATTATGATAGGTTTTTAAAAATTTGTTGAGTTGAGACAAAAGGAATGTAAGCTGCTGGACCAGGTGGTACTAGAACACACGGTGTTGTGTCCTGCAGAACTCATCGAACCACAGTTTAATTTAATGAAATCAGGTCATCGATTGTATAACAGAGGGAGAAAGATACTATCATTATGCACGATATCATACAGTGCATCATGATCAGTCATTAATATAAGCCTATGCAAACCAGACATCAAGAATTGTTGCTTATGTAACTCCGTTTTCATGCACATTCTCTTGTACTGCTACTAGAACAATATTTTTATGTAAAGTTTTAATACACAAACATGATTGATGAAGGTTCAATACAAGCAATGGTTACAACAGACAGGATAACACGAGAAACTATCAAAGACAATAGAATCGTTCATTGAGGAAATACTACCTAAAACATTGTCTTCAAGTGGGCATGACTATCTATAATAAAAGAAACATCAGCATTTGTTCACAAAAGTGACTTTTAAACAAAGGTGATAATGCTATCAATACGCATTGTGAAGAGATTTATTTTTCATATATATTTTTTTGGTAATAGTAGCACAGAGGGGCTTCACTCCTAATTTTTATAAAAATCACCATATGTACTCTAAAAAAATATTAAATAAAAAACCAAACATGGCAGTCTCTTTAAGAAAAAAGTTACAGCCTCTAAAAGTTGTCAAAACTCATAGGATTTTATATATAAAAAAAAAAAAATTAAAAATTTAAAAAAATAAAGCATAAAAAAATGAAAATGATTTAAGTCTTTAGGAAAAAAGTTACAGCCTCTCAAAGTTTAAAAATTTCCCATAGGCTTTCTTATAAAAAAAAAAAAAAATAGTGGGCCTCATGCTCATTTTAGGGCCATCCTAATTCAGGTTATGATAAGATGTTAGTTCTATATAGATATTCTTTGTGTATAGGTACTTAACACAACATATCATAACCTGAACTAGAGGGTCTGAAAGAGACCTAACCTGCATAGATCAAAAATGAAGTCTTTGAAAGTTTTAACAACTTTGAGAGGCTGTAACTTTTTTTCTAAAGAGACTGCTTCATTTGTTTGTTTTTTTTTTATTCATTATTTTTTTAGAGTATATATATCCTGTGATTTTTATAAAAATCAGGGATAAAGCCCCTCTGCACTACTATTATCATATTTTCATATGTCACAACACCTAAATCATAAGGCATAATTTTTATAACGATTCCAATCTAAAATTAATATCTTTGTTTGATAAAAGTCTACAGATGGATTACCGAGAATGTACAAAAGAAAGAAGTACATTCACCACCCCCATGTCTAATTTTTGTAGTGTATATAAAATTTCTCTTCCATTTCTTCCTCATTCTCTTTCTTGTTCATTAAAAATTTATATTTCTCCATCAGGTAAATGTGGAGCACTACTGACTTCCATTCATAAATACTGTATTGAAACTATAGACATTTAATTTACAAAAATGATTTTAAAAAATTATTTGAAGTTTTTTCTACCGATTTTCTTCATTTTAAGCTTATATTTTCAATAAAAATATAAAAAATAACGCTGCGAAAATCACAACATCTCTTGATTCATTTCGTTCGTATATGGATGAAAAAACTAGGGATGCCGCAAGAGGACCGATATATATCGATATTGATATTTTTTTCGATTGTATCGAAAAAATATCGATGATACTTATTTTCAAACCGCGCATATATCGATTATTATCGATATTTTTCTTTCCTGTTTTAAAAATAACGTATTTTTTTTTTTTTTTTCTAGAAATTTTGAGCAGTTTTCTTTTCATTAAAATACATTTTAGCAAAATTGTGGTATTTTCCGGCGCGCTTGGATGATGGGGACATTTCGTCTGACTCAGGAGGAGGGGGAGGAGGGGGAGGAGGGAAGGAGGTCAGATGATTATACAAGAGAAGAAGTAGGCCTATATAGGGGAAGAACAATTATTCATGAAATATACCTATTAGTATTTTACTTTTCAAATTAGATAATTTAAAATAAAAGTAATGAAAAGTCTCTATGTCATACGGACAATCTAGTTTTGTGTTAAATGTTAAATCTTTATTAAATTTTAATTTAATCTGAAATTAGATTGTTTTAAGTTTATATGGGCAGATTTTCTACTTTTTAGTAAAATCACCTCATAATTCTAATACGGGCCATGATTAGTTTTTTTTGCTTCAAAAAAAAGGTAATATATATATATTATACTATAAATATATCTATATATATAATTATAATATAATATATATATATATATATATAATATATATATATAATATATAATATGAATAATATATATATATTACTATATATATATATCTATATATATATATAATAATATTATATATATATATATATATATGGTAAAAGTTATTTAACGCCCACACGAAACGGGAGCTCGGATCAAAAAAAAATTTTTCACAGGTAAGCCTCTATGAATGACATAAATATACGATGTTTTAGGGGTCGAAAATGACTTTTTTTTTTCGCTGACTGACTGATCACCTAACTCTAACCTAACCTAACTACCTACATATACTATACCTAACCGTAACTGATCTAACTTAACTAAACTAAATTTCGCCCTAGAACAGGTTTAAAAAAAAATTTCAATTCGACATAGAACATCTATTTATGTATCATAGATGCTACCTGTGAAACTTTTTTTTTTGACTGAGCTCCCGTTCCGGTGGGCGATTTGTAAGGATACTGCGTATTATAGTATATATATATATATTATAATATACTAGTATATTATAGGGTGAAAGGTATATATACTCTTATTATATATATATTATAATATATATATATATATATATATATATCAGCAAATATATATATATAGGCCAGCCTCTAGAAGAGCACAATCAATATCTCAAAAACTACAAACAGCTACCGGGAAAAGGAATAGATTTTGAAATCCTGGCAAAATTTTACGGAGGAAACTGTAAAAACAAAAAAAAAAAAATAAAAAAAAAAAAAAAAAATCATTATTGAAAACTCAATAGCTTACAGGGAAAAGAAATATCTTTTGACTTGTAAGAAAGTTTTAGTTAGGAAATGTCAAAAAAGAAAATTAGAATGAAAACATATTGGCGTATTTTTTTGTGGAGGGGAGTGACTGAGCGGAACGATAGTAATATATAGTATTTATATATATATATTATGATATATATTATATATATATAATATAATAGTATATTCTACTTAATATATATTATATATAGTATATATCTAATATATAGTATATATATATATGTTATATATCTATATTATATATATATATATATTATTATATGGAGTTATAATTATTATTATATATATATTATATATATATATATTATATTATATATATTTCCTATATATATTATATATATATATATATATATATATATTATTTGGTAAGGTATTACACGGCAATTTTACTGGGCTCGAGCCGACGGGGACACAAGGGGGGGACGTTTCCATACCCGTAGGGGAGGGCGGGGAACCCCCGCACCATACAAAGAGCGGGGGTTGCGGAGACCACCGGAAGGGGAATTAGTCCTACCCGTAGTTCCCGGAAGGCGAGAGACCCGCGGACTCTGCCATCGGTGGTATATCTTGGGGTATTCTTTAGTACAAAAAAATGCAAATTTACCTAGAAAGTCTATTTTATTTTAACGAGTAACCAAAAAAGGTCTCTAAATAGGCTCTCTATCATATTAACTATAATTATTAACATAATTTTTTTATTTTTTTTATTTTTTACATTTCCTAACTAAAATTTTACCAGGGTTCCAAAAATGTATTCTTTTTTGCTGTAGCTATTGTAGTTTTTGAGATTTTTTTTCCGCACTAAAATTGGACCAGCATTCCACCAATGTTCTCCTTTTCCCGGTAGCTGTTGTACTTCTGAGATATGGATGTGCGCTCTTCTAGAGGCTGACATATATATATATAATATAGTATATATATATCATACTATATATATATATATATATATTATATATTATATATTAATAATATATATATATATATATATATCTTATATATATATATTAGACTTTTTAAAAGAAATTGTTAACTTATTTGACATAATAACATAACAATCAAAGGATTTTAAAATACCTTCTAAATATAAACAAAAACAATTGTAGTTTAGCGATTACAATTGTAAAATAATTTCAAGAACAGCTTACATATAATTAATAATCATCTACTTGAAGATATATAATTATATATATATAATAATGATTATATAATATATATATATATATATTAATATATATATATATTAATATATATATATATATATATTATATATATATATATATATATATATATATATATATTGTAAATTATTATTTATTATTATTATTATTATTATTATTATTATTATTATTATTATTATTATTATTATTATTATTATTATTATTATTAT
>JABUQX010031354.1:5000-7500 GCA_015478945.1 Trachelipus rathkii | reverse complement strand
GGGCTGCTCTTAACATGATTAATTATCTTCACAGCATCATCCAGCACGACTTTTAAATCGTGTGGCATCTTTCCTGTTGCCACGGAATGCCGATGTATGACAGTGGCTGCTGGTGGCGTTTTCTGCCACTTGCTTCATCCTAGACACCACTCCCTTCGTTTTTCCAACCATTGCGGCGGCTCCATCACTGCAAATATCCACACACTTGCTCCATTCCAAACCATTTTCCTGTACAAATTTGTCAATAGCATTGACAATTTCGTAGCCAGTGGTGTAAGTCTCAAGCACTTCGCTCATCAAAAGTTCCTCTTCTATTTGCATTGCTAATGGGTACCTCACAAACACAAGAAGAACAGCAAGTCCCGCTACGTCGGTACAGTTCATCAAGCTGTAAACTAAAATATTCACAAATTTTCAATCTACTTCTTATAAGTTCGTTCTCGACTCTCTGAAATAGTGTTAATTCGCTTGCTTATAGTGTTATTTGATAGCTGCACAGTATCAATCTTCTTGGCCATATCTGGACCTAAAATGCAACTAACAACATCCTTCAGGCAAGGTTTAATTAATGACTCGGCAATAGTATGCGGTTTTCCAGTTTTAGCAATATTTAAACTGACAATAAATTAAGCTTCAGTTGCGTTTTCATTTTCATTTTTAGAAATTCTCTCCATCATAGATGAACCTGCCTGAAGAGATAAAGCGCGGCGTTTAAAGATTTCTTCACATTTATGCACAAAATCAGGATGATTGCATTCCAGATGTCTTTTTAATTTGGATGGGACTAAGCAGCCATTAGCAACAACTTTATGACAGTTAACGCATTGCCCTTTGGGTGCCCAACTGAAATAAAGTCAAACAAAATTAACTTTATGACAGTTAACGCATTGCCCTTTGGGTGCCTGTTCGTTCCCAACCGGAATAAAGCCAAACAAAATAAGGTAGCTAGGGTCATATTTTCTTATTTTTCCTCGAATCTCCTTTGGGACGTGAGTTGCCTTTCCGCGAACTGAGGCAGAACAATTTGGGCTTAGGCTGCCAGGAGTCTGCTGGGATATTTCGTCCCATTCGGCGATGCTGGTTGTTATTGAATTTGTCGTCTCAGAAGTTTCTACAAGTTCACCACGTTTTCGTTTCAAAGACCCAATTTTTAGCCAATTGTCCATAATTCTGCAACAAAAATAGTACTCACATAAATAAAAACTCATGTACAGGTCCCTCCAACAGTATCATATATATATATATATATATAATTATATATATATATATTTATATATATATTATATATATGATAATTATATATATATATATATAATTATATATTAATATATATATAATGATTATATTATAGTCACTAATATCACTAATGACTAATTAAACAGTTTCTTGTAATCAATAAGAAAATAATTCACAGTTACCGTAAAAACCACTGGAATCTTTTTGGCAATGTTAATAACCCGGAGCAATTCGAACCAGGACTACGTGATTACAAACAAAATGACCGACGAGTAGTAGACGATGCATAATAATGGTGTTGCCATATAAAAAATAATTGTACTACTAAACTCCAAAATTTTAGAGAAAATTGAAAAAATGTGCGACACCCCTGGCACACGCTGGCGGCACCCCAGGGTGCCTCGGCACCCACTTTGGGAACTCCTGGTCTAACTAACCTGAATTCTATGTTATCGCATATTGCGAAATAGGTGACTATAAAAATCTAGAGAAATTCTTAAATATATATATATATATATATATATATATATATATATATATATAATATATATTATATATATATATATATATATATTATATATATATTATATATATATATATATAAATATATATATATATATATATATTTAGGGATGTACTGGAACCAGGTTCCGGCTGGAACCTCGATTTTTTAGAAGTTCCGGTTCCGGCCAGAACTAACCGGAACTTTCTACTTTTTCAAATGTCTTTCTTAAAAAAATTCAGTAATTGATATGTCATTTACTGAATTATGACTATGCATTAATATAGAAATTGCATATATGGAACATATCATGATTAAAATGACCTTGCGACTATATTTCGAAGAACTTTAAATTGAAACTATTTTCACACTCGGAACCTGGTATGCTTTAATACTCTAGAACAGGTTTTGGGTATATTTTTGTTTTTTTTGAGATTTTTGATTTTTTAAAATTTTTTTTACCATCACAAATTGCTTTTTTAATTATTATTTTTATAAAATTAGTAAATAATCCTAATTATTACCTAATTAATAATGTTTTATAAATATAATTATTATTTAGTTTATTAAGTTATTTAAATTATATAAATATATTATATAATATGAGTACTCTAATTTTATTTATTTCTTTATTGAAAATGACTTGAAACTACATTGATGAATTTATTTATTATATAGTAAATTATACTTATCATTAATTAGGTGATAGCTAGGATTAATTATTAATTTAGAAAAAAATTTACCTAAAAAATAAAAAAAAAT
>JABUQX010031353.1:97500-115491 GCA_015478945.1 Trachelipus rathkii | reverse complement strand
GTATCAAGTATAGTGTTTATTTGCAACTGCCGCTGTTGATTCATCATTAGCCGTGTTAACCTACGAACATAGTGTATTTATATTATTAATCTTTGCATAACGAAGTCAAAATTTTGAAATAGAGTTTTTATTAATGTGGTTTGAAATTTTTATAATTTTATCTTTCGATTTTAAAACTGTGAAGCCAACTTAATTTCCATTTATATCTTCTGAAGTCTCTGCTGGGTTCTAATGCTATGAGCAAGTTAGTGATAGTGCCCAAGTTATTTTTTTAAATGGGGGGGGTTGGGCCAGGCTCAATTTAGATTTGTTAGTTCATGTATACATTGTGTTAAGGTGTTTTTTTTGTTTCTGTTGTCATTTATATAACTTATGATATTATATATATATTTTATATATATATTTATATTATATAGTATATTATATATATATAATAATATATATTTTTATATATATATGATATATTATATTTATTATTAGTATTATTATTTATTTATATATTATATATATATATTATTTATATATTATATTGTTTATATTATATATATATATATATTATTAATTGTAAATTATTATTATTACAGATTGATTTAGTAGGCCAGCATCCCGAAGAAAGGTCCAGGCATGTACACTAGAAAACATTATAAATCTCAGGAAATAAATAACTTTTTGATTTTAGCAAGCAATTTGATCGATGATACATAATCTAAAAAATTAAAATTATTTTATTTCAATATGTTATAATAACACCCTGTTAGAATTAATAAAAATCTTAGACGTTTGAAATATATGTACGTTCTGATCGTGACCTATGAAACTGCTTTTAGTCTCGAGAGCAAAAATTGCCTTTATTAAAAACCAATTTTTTTTACATAATTCGAATGGAAGTATATTTTATTTTATCTTTTTTATAATTTTTTATTGGGTTCGAGCCGACGGAGGGACAGAGGGGGACCCCGTCGTCCCCGGTAGGCGAGAAACCCCGACTCTGTCTATCGTTCTTGTTTACCCGGGGTATTCGTTAGTGTTTAAAAAAAAAAATTCAACATTTGGCACCTTTGCCTTCTCACTTGGAATACGCGACTTCTTCGAATTCTAAAAAAAATGTAATTTGTGTTCTAAACAAAGTCTAAACAAATTTAATTTTTTAAAAAAGTCTGGGTTTTTTATTTTTTTTCTTCGAATTTCATTGTGTTGTAAAAAAAAAACTCCTGATTAATAAAAATGATATTTATTTTCGTCGTAGCTGTATTATTTTTTAGTTACATGCCTGACCTTTTCGGGATGCTGACCATTAATATATTACTATATATAATATAAATATTATAATATATAATGTAATATATAATATATATATATATATATATATATATATATATATATATAATTATTATATATATAGATATGTGTTATATCATATATATTATATTATTAGTGATGCTGCAGATGTCATTTTTTTCGCATTCGCGGCGTTGATGCGGATGTTTGATTTTAATATCCGCGGGATGAAGATGTTGATTATATATTATTATTATATATATATTATATATATTTATATATATATATATATTATATAATATAATATATAGTTACTATATATTATATTATAATATATATATATATATATATATTATTAATATATAGTATTATATAAGTTTATAATATATATTTCAAGTTTGGCCACAATCTATTAATATAATTGTGTTGCCAGGGTACGGGACTGGGACCCAACTTAAATGCACCCCCACTCGAATCTCTTTCTCAACCTTCGTCTCTGAATGAAAGAGGATTTTACCAATGGATTAATATATTTTTGCATTAGTATTGAAATTGATAATATAGGAGTGGGCTTGATGAAGAATTATCTTCTTTCTTTCTTCAACTATTCTCTTTTCACCATGATAGGGTGGTAGGATACTAAATACTCTCGAACTTGAAACATAAGTTGGAGGACAGGCAAGTATTTCCTTTGCAAGTTTACTCAGCGTGCGGTAAACATTTTGACTCAACTTTCCAACAACTGATGGAGTCATCATTGATTCTAATCGTTTTTTTGGGAATAGTTTTCAATCATTTGCCACTCTACAAACTTTTTGGTAATGTGGTGTGTTGTTTCTTCATCACCTACTTGGAGGTGCTGTAGGTAGAATTCTTTCTATGTGGAAGTGTGAATCTGTTATTGATTTACTTGGTGTAGAAGGTTGTTGGTTCTGTAGATTTTCGTTTTTTTTCTGAGTTTATATGTTGTATGTGGCGATTAATAGACTGTGTTCGGATTGAAGTTTTTCAACTGTAACACAAAGTAACGAATTTAATCTTATGTTTTAATCATTGTTTACAAAAAACTTGCCTTGTGTTTATAACGGGGATCTAAGTAAAGTTGTCAATAGTAGGAAGGGTCATTTTATAATTCACAGAACCAAAGAGTTTTTCTAGCTCTTGTTTAATTGCATCTTTCTTCTTTTTAAACCGCCATCATTTTATTTTTAAGGATGGTTCAAAATGCTTCTCCTTAGCCTGAGTGTATGAATGTATTACATCTCTATTTACATCGGATGACCTCAGAGATGGGGGGAAAAAAGGGGATTGGGTAGAGGCTGATTTTTTTGATAGTTCTTCAAATGGTTTCTTTTAGCTTAATTGCATGTGTGATTATGATGTGCATTATTCCACATTAATAAGAAGTTAACTTGGAATACAAACTGGGTCTTAAGTCAAGAGGTTCTTTGAGCAATACTTCTTTCCATCATGGAAGTGTACTATTCCAGCGAGTTGGATGTCTTGATAAATCACATAAGATATGGGAATAATCAAGCCCGTTTTGGGAATAGCCTTATACTCATGTTCCATTTCATTTTCTTTTCAGATTCATCTAAGTTATTTTTATTATAAGATTCTTTATCAAATCTCGCAATAAATATCCGCGCAACATCCGCAGGTGACAAAGCGCGGATGCGGTGCGGAGTCTTTAATAATGTGCGGATGCTCCGCGGATGCGCGATGTTACCTGCATCACTTTTAAATATATATTATATATATATAATATTATTTTATATTATTATATATAGTATTTTAGTAATATTATATATATATATATATATATATGTATATATATATATTATAATAGTATATTATTTATGTATATATATGTTATATATTATTATAATTTATTATTGTGTATATTATTTTCGTAGTTGGCAAAGCATTTTTTTGTAGACGGCCAGGGAAAACTATCTAGAGAAGAAAAATAAATGTTTAGGTTTTATGGATTTTTGTTGTCAATAGCGTGATATAGGATTATCAGGGATAGCTCTACATCAAGAGTTAATGATATATGGTGTTGGGTGGCATGCTTCCCATTCGGAAGCTTTCCACCAACACCAGTAGGCTTCTGAATGTGGGTTAATTCAAAGGATATGTATGACAGAAGTTATATGCTAGGTGTTAATAAATAAATGGAAAGTGGAAAAATGATAATGTTGGTTTAATATTAATAGCGAGTGAGGCAGGGATGTTGTATGTCTCCTTGATTATTTAAATTTGTATATGGTTGGCTTATAGTGAAAAATAAGAGGGGGCGGTAGGTGTTGGCAAGGAGGTTAGAATTGATGGAGAATAGGAAGAGAGTGGGGAGGGTGCGCTACTTATTCATATGTGCGGATGATTTGGTTTGTGTTGCGAATCTGAAGAGAGTTTGAGAAGGTTGTTGTGTGTAGAGGGTGAGGGGCAGTGGTGTGTAAAAGGCGGGGTTAGAAAGTAAATGTGTATAAGAGTAAGGTTATGCGTGAGTGGTGTGCTTTAGCTCATATGCTGTAATGAGGTCTGTAGTGATTTATTGTGAGTTGCTGAAGGATTGTGGAAGTTGAAAACCTTGCCTTTGTATTCTAGGATCATAGAAAAGTAGCAAGGACAGCGTTGCTGTCATTCAGATACTTTTGGAATCGGTCACACAAAGACAGTTTTAAGTGCCTGCATGGTGTTTCCCAATCCAAAAAACTTTGGATCTTTGGACGACTTGATGATACATAACATTAGGATTTGTACTTCAGAGGTATAATGGTTCTGTTAAACATATTGTTACGTTATAGCATAATTACTTGTGCTTTTTTTTTTTTTTTTTTTACACTTTATAGGATCTGAACATGTGGAACAGTATATGACACAATGTGTTGGACCAATACCAATACCCTGTTGGGAGCCAATACCAATGCCCGTAAAAATGGCCAATACTTGCCAATACCAATACCAATGACTTTGGTCTGATCATCCCTTAATATATATATATATATATTATAAATATTATTATAATATATTATATTATATTATATATATATATATATTTATATATAGTATATATATATTAGTGTGTGAATATATATTATATACTATATTATATTATATATTATAGAAGTTATTATATATATATATAATATATATATATATATACTGTATATAGGTATATTATATATAGTATATATAATAGTATATATATAATATAATATATAGGGTTGGGGAAAGGAAAAAAACAAGCTTCTTTTTCCGAAAAAAACACAGCCTGGAAAAAAACAAGAAAAAATTTTGTTTTTTTTGGGATTTTTTATAAGTGTGGAATTTACATGTTTGAACAATTATATTATAAATTTTACAAATATGCTCTAATTTTGGACATTTTTTGGTTCCAATTTCCAACAAGGTGGAAGCCTTGAGTTTTTTTTTTTTTTTAAAAATGCGAGCATTGATCTGCTCGCTCATTCTTCCTGTCAACCACCTCTTCTGTACTAGCTTCCTTTATTATATTGATATGAAATTTCTAGCTGAGATATAATTCGAAGGGGGGGGTGGGGGTTGGGGGTCAACTTTAATAAGGGCATAATAATTATTCCCGAAAATATAGTTATATAATTGATTACTATGTTAAAATATCATAGAAATGAATGAGTCACAGAAGATTTTACTCTTCATCAGCGGGATTCGAACACTGGACCTCCGCGTTGCTGAGGTAACAGTAACCGGATGCTCTAACCACTAGGCCATCCACGTCCCCAATAAAGAACGCTCAAGTAATTTGATTAGGTCACCCCCCCCCACTACCTCTCAATTATTTTCTCAATCTGAAATTGATTAAAATTGTTAGTATTCATCATTATGTTATAATATTATTAAATATTAAAAGTAAATTTGTTAATATTAATATTAATATAAATATTATTAAATATTAAAAGTCCAAACAACACATACTAATATTTTGTTTCCATTAATTTGAACGATTACATTTATACCTTCAAAGTACGATTTGGACATTATTTACGAGATGTCTTAATACTTGATACCTAATACTTTGATACCTGTTTACAGTATTGATACCTGTTTACTAATATTTTGATACCTGTTTACAGTATATAGATAGTATGCCGAAAATGCTATAGCCTATATATTATTATAAATAATTCTGATAATAATTAATGTATGAACTCGTAACCTCTATTAAATAAATCCGTTATATTCGATTAAAAACCGATGACGTCATTACTTCACTATACAAACTTATCATAGCGAAAAGAGATTACGTTATAATTATGATATAATTATGACTGAAGGGGGTTTCACTTTTTTATATATATAACTGATGTGTAATTTAAATAACTAATGTACTGATTTCACTTTTTTAAAATATAATTAATATATAATTTAAAAAATTAATATAAGTTTTTGGAAATAGTTTCCAGTGGTTTATATGCTGTACGAGGTAAAATTTAATTTTAACTTAGGCCAATATCCGAAAATAAAAGGAAAAAAAGACTGCATATTAACGTTGACTGAGCACCGCAATATTCCTCACAACACCATACCACCAGTCATTTTTTCGCACCGCGCCGCACCCGCATATATTTTTAGGAACACTACAACACTGGAATGCACTACGGTGGGTTAGTAAACCCTACTACACAATTATTTCTTACATAGTAACTCATGGGTATACGACTATCATAGTTTACTTTAGTCATTTGTGAAGAGTTATCACAAATTGGATTATGTCTGTTACCTGCCTTCACATCCATTATACATATCGATTGCATGGATTCGAACACATTTCATAAAAGTCAAATAAAACTGTGTAGAGTCAAATTTAAACTATAGTAATAAAAGAGCTTCACACCTTTAAAAATATTAAAAATAAGTTTAAATCTATGTAAACTAACGTAACTCAACATAACCTTATTTAACGTATCATAACCTTACTTAACAAAATTTATTTTTATATTTATAATTTATTTCACTTTGTATTGTTTAAAAAAAAACATGCTTCTGTCACCATGTACAGCTGGAGAAATTAGTTTCTGAAAAGTTTTCTTTTTAAATATTGTAATAATCTGAATTTATGTTGGCAACCATGATGCAAACTATTGTGTTGCCATGACAAAGAATAAAGCCTACCTAGCAACACATGTTGTATTATGGTTGCCAACATAATTTCACATGATTAAAATATTTGAGAAGGAAACTGTTCAGGAACTAATTTCTCCAGCTGTACATTTTGTTCGATAACGTAAGTTTATAAAAAAAAATTAACTTAAGCTTAATTGGAAGCAGATAATGGACAAGTGCCTACAAATTTATAATTTCAGATAATTACAGACGTTTACCAGTATTATTTCTTATTAGAATTATTCTTAGATTAAAAACAAGAATTATTCTTGGATTAAAAATATACGAATTATTCTTGGATGAAGAATATAAGAATTATTTTTGGATGAAGAATATAAGAATTATTCTTGGATTAAGAATATAAGAATTATTCTTGGATTAAGAATATAAGAATTATTCTTGGATGAAGAATATAAGAATTATTCTTGGATGAAAAATATAAGAATTATTCTTGGATTAAGAATATAAGAATTGATGAAAAATATAAGAATTATTCTTGTATACGGATTTAAAAGAGTTCTGAAATTTTCAAGGTTAACTTGTGACATAGATAGCCGTGATAAGCGCTTGTAAGTCTTTCTTCTATTTAAATGTTCTTTCGTCTCTTATCAAATTGGAATTTAAAAATTATAAATTTAAAAAATTTAAAAAAAAAAAGAAAAAAAAGTAAAAAAAAAAGTTTTGTGCTACTAAAAATAAATTTTAAATTTAAATATTTAGATATTTACCTTTTAATTAAAGAAAATATTTTTATTTACTTTATATTTACTTGTTATACTTACACTCTGAAACCTGTAAAATATTTTTATCTTAAATGCTGAAGCAATGGTATCTTTATTCAGATGCATTGAAATCACATACAATGATGCATTATATGTATATATATATATATATGATATATAGATTATAATATTATATATATATCTGTTATATAATATATATTTATAAAATTTATGTTAATAATCTTTATTAGTAATATATATATATATATATATATATATATTATATTATATATATTATATGTGTTAGTTGTACTATATATATATATGTTAATTTCTTCTATACCTACAGATTTAACATAAATGCTTTGTTACACAACTTCAAAATCTAATCAGTCACCATCTCTCCTATCAAAATATGGCTGTCCTTTTTGATAGTAGCGTCTTTTGTAGCCACCGGTCTATTAAATTAAATTTAAAATATAAATATTAATATTCATTTACTTTAACTTTCTTCTTCCAGTTGTTACATCAGAAGTATGGAAACTTATCTTCTCGGAGGTACCTCTTAAAAATGCTCTATTAAACATTAGTAATTTTCCATTTATTAATAAGGAATGCAATTTTCATCACAATGAAAGGCAGGAAATTCCAAAAGTGTTTGAAAAGGTTTCCTTTTCATAAAAAGGACATTTTAATTCTTGTATTTTAACTCTAATATACACTGCGTAACATTTACTTAGAAACAGTTTTATTAATTCTATGATCGTAAATGCAGTAAATATTATTGTAATGCGCCGTGATCTGAACTTATATACTTTAAGACACTTATTGTTTGTCTATATTATTTGTACTTAATACTGCGTACAAATTTATTAAGTTACTGAGAATCAATCTTAACTTTTATGAGCCCGAATACTAGAATACTGTTCACTGGTTACATATTGACAGATTACTGACTACTTGAATACTAAATTTTTATACTGAAGAAATTCTTTTACTCCCTTTAGGGAAGGGAAGGCACGTGACCAGCCCGCGGATTGATATGATACAATTTTTAAGCCCTTATTAATGACTCATAGATACTGATATTATATTTATACTGTGGTCTAAAATATCAAATCAATATTTAATGACTTTGCTCAAAGTAAACATTTCATACCTCCGGGGCAGGATGGATTGCTTCAAAAGAGAGACAAGCAATACCCTACCTTTGATGTCCTTTACATTAACTGTCGTGCTTGCGGATTTCTTTAATGGGTTTTACTTCATTTTAAAAAACATTTTTTTTTTCTTTACTTTTCTTTTTTATTTAAAAAAATTTAATCTATTTCTTAAAATTACCCTTAACCAAACTTAATGATTCCTTAATCCTAATTTACTACTTCTATCTTATGCCATTTATTATAGATCTTGACAAATGGCTTGCATAAACTGCCTCTGTTTAAGAGCAGCTTTTCTCTGACGGGTCTTATTGTATTAGGCATTACTATCATTAATTATTATTATTATTATTATTCATTATATGTTACACAAAGAAGTACCAGGTTTCTGTGTTGCTTTGTCATCCTACAGGTGTGTTAGGTAAGGGTGTTTATCCTTGAAATAAAACTACCACCCTCGCTGTATTAATTCCGATGGGCAGTAAAGGTTAGCTGATGGAAATGCAACCCTATTTCACCAGAAACGGGTTTTAATTTTACTGATCGGATGTTATTATCGTTCCCTACTATCACATCCATCACTCTGGCCCAATTTCCAAAATGGACGTGGTTTATTGCTGTCTTTTATAAGAACCACATCTCCCACTTTACTTCTATCTTCCCAATACCCTGGAAACAAGTGTCTAGACCGCTCCCGGAGACTTAAGAGATACTCCTCATGCCCAAAAACGCCTGAACTCTTCATAGAGTTCATTTTGCTTTATGAGGGTAGATTCCAGTACCTCCTTGTTGGGTGCACTGCCCCTCTGATATTTCTATTTTATCAAAATTACTTTTAAATATTAACATTACTGTTAAAACATTTACGTTCAAAAAAACAATTTGTGGCCGTTATTGCCTTTCAACTCAGAGCGGTACCGATTATAGGTTAGGGTCTGGAATTTGATCGGGCATTTTCTATGTCAGACAGAGGTAGAAGCTCAAAATAAGTCACTTTACTTTTCCCACAGCTTTGTACAGACACTGTTTCATTACTTTTTAATTAACCTCTCCCCAATGCTGCCTGCCATGGAGAGAAGGAGGTTTAATTCTTTACACCTGTTTGACTGATTTATTTCAAACTTCCTCCTTGAAAGCACATCAGATATTAAAGGAACTCTTCTATTTTTTTGCACCCTTTACTTTGAAATTATAATTGCATTGTCACTTATATATATATATTGATGGGTATACTAAATTTATTACAGAACCTTTTGAACGGCTAAACAGAAATCAGAGTCTTGTTCATAGAGGGTACTAGTTCTAAGTGTACAGCTCTGATGTTTAAGCAAGTGAAAAATTAAGATGTACATTTTTCTCTAACTTTGAAGGTGTGTTTTTTGACATATACCACTGAGAGGTGAAATCAACACCTGTGTGTTGGTAAGGTTTATAAGATTCATGTGTGTTCTAGCTTCTAGGTATGTCAGTGGGTACCTGTAAGAAAGAGCATTGTACTTCTTGCATGTAATGCAATTCCATTAATACAGATCTTACAGCAGCTCTACCCTTTAGGTATCCACACACCTTGATTTCTGATGTAATTAAGAGTAGTACCAATGCCAAGGATGCTTACTTGCTCATGAGGCATCATTTATAAATAGAATGTAAAGCCATTGATTTCCTTCCCATTATTTATTAGGATTAAGCTTGTTCATAAGCTGATAAGAAGAGCCCTTATTAATCCGTTGCCCTTGCTTCTTAAATAGCCTTTTCGCAAGGAAAAAGATTTAAGTTGTTAAAAACCAAGGGAGGAATTTCTGAATCTTTCAAGGAAGCTACTTTTACTTTTGTTTATAATCTTTCAAAAAATTTTAATTTCATTAGCAAAGGATTGAATTTGATTAATTTTTAGCCAATACCTTACAGACTTTTGCTGGTAATCAACATTTATTTTAATTAAGCCATTAAAAATGCCAAGCAGTGATTCTTAGACTTTTTCGATAGCCAGGAATATTTTACTTAAAATCTAAAATACATCTAATTTCATTTTTCTAATATATTTACATTTACCATTAATAGAGGTAAAGATCTTGGGGCACACTCAGACATTAGGCATACTTTGGGCCAATTGTCTAAATTCCATTAAGTTAACAAACAGGACCGATGATACCACAGAGCATATTATTTCTTTTAAAACTTTTTAAAAGTTAAACCCCCTGAGGTGTAAAAAAAATTACCAATTTCTGCTGTAATTTACATTACTATATAATGCACATTCTTTATTACTTGTTTACAGTGAAGTTTAATTAATCCCGATCCATTGCATTTATTCTATTTTTTAAAAAACTTAGATTTTACTTTGGTTTGTCTGGTTAAACTATATTAATAGTTGTGAATTCCACTGCAATATTCGATAAAAATTCACAAATATATATTTAAAGAATGCTTCCAAAATATTGGGTAAGCATTTCAAGGCCAAAATAACCTCCATCAGCTCCAGGGAAGGGATACTTAACTCCCTAGGCCTATTGGCAGGAGCTACCTTGGCTTTAGCAAATATAAAGGAGCTTTTGTTATCATCATTCACTCCATAACATACAAATCCCATAAACACTATCGGAACTGTCACAAAAAAGATGCAAGCCATTACTTAGTGTTTTCCCTTCTGAAAAGAGCCCCTTCCTATAGGTATGCATATCGTAGTCCGATTTTCACCAATGTGAGCTGGCTCGTATTTATACCATTTCCTCAGTATCTCATTAGGCACTTTCTGATCCCAAGCCAAATTTTGCTCTTGGCCACACTCTGTCTCTCAACATTGGTACCCCTAACCAAAAATGTAGGAACAAGAGCAAAACAGTTAAGAGGTGATCGAAAAGCTTACGTGAAATCTCAGGACAAGCAATTGTAACGCTGGTGGAACAATACTCTCCAGATATCTCTACTTTATTGATATGCATACAGTCAGTCACCACATTGAAACTATATCCCAAGATCTTTTCACAACAACTTGAATGTTTTACAAAGGAGTTTTCTTCCTTGAACTTAACACGCAAAGCATTCCGAGTTGCTATTCCAAGATCTCAAGATAAAACCACCTTCTTCCATTTGCGTTTTTTACATTGATGATAAAAACCAACATATCAGCTTTCTTTCTTGCTGCTTTGTAAATATTAAATTATCCACATAGAACCTGAGGAAATATTTCAGTACATCTTATCATGTTGGAATACTTAGAAGCATGAATATTTCATAATATAATTTGGCAATAAAAATGGAGAAGAAGTAAAACACCCAAAATATCTTAAAACTGAGGGTACCTTATAAGTTTAATTGCCCGTTGTTAAAACCACAGAAAGTGAACCTATTCATGCCCACTTCATCCTTTAACCTTATCATCAAAAACGCTTTGTTTTATACAACATCTATGACAACAGTACGATTTGTTCTGAACACAAGTAGTAGCTTTAAAATGAATTCATGAGGTCGTAACCACTGTAAGCAGCCTATTTCAAGATTGGAAGAGGTTATTATTACTTTTAAAATAGCGGGAACAATTGAAAAACGGTCTTTATTTTAGTGGTTACTTGTTCCGATTGCCTTATTATAGGGCGATGAGGAATAAATTTATTTTTACAAATACTGAAGGCATTCACATTATTATCTTTAACTTGTTTTCAATTTTTTATCATTGTCACTGCTAAAACTTATGTATTCATTTATTAAATTATTTTTGAGTTATTAAGCCAAGAACTCTATTAGCCCTATATTTTAAAGATATTTTAAAGATTATAGGAACTAATTCTATTTTGTCTTCAAACCCAAGGAAGGAAGGCTTACAATGATAGTGATTGTCTTTTTGGAAAATCATATTTTGCATTTAAAATAATTGCACTTCGATTTTATCTACTAGATGGGCCAAGCGACGTACAATAGCACAGTTTGTTCAAGAATGTCCTCGTCCTGTTTGATACCTAAAGATTCCAGGCTAAACAGATTTTCCAAGCCATTGTCAATATCAGAATCCAAAAACTTTTCAATGGGATTGAAATAACTTTTGGATGGTTCTAACACGAAATACACTTTTGTATTCAGCCTTTTGTTCAGTTACATTCAGAATCATTTTTAGGGATTATGGTATTATTTGTCAACTTTTGACTGAGTTATGAAATTACTAACTTTTTTTACTTTTTTTTTTTCCACCAAACGCACAATTTGTTCTCTACTTAATAACAATCTCTTTATAAATATTACTCCTACTGTGCGCCGGTTATAATTTATTATTACCAACTAGAAACAATGGCCACTCGAAAAGCGGTACAGTCTGAAAAAATGATGGGAAACATTGTCTCATTATTTTGTCTATTTCCTAAATGCAAAACATTCTACTTTTAATATGGACTATTTTATATTAGAAAAATTATTAAAACATACTATTCAGCAAAAAATTTTAACAATTACGTTTTCAATTATTATAACATCCTGAAATGCCAGTCTCTTTATAATTTGTCTATATTCTAAATTCTCATCACTATAAGAAAAGGAACTGAAAAACTATTCTTTTTAGAATAAGCTCTATACGCCAATTAATGTTTGATGAAACTTTTTTAATTTTTAGAACCAATGAAAGTTGGAACCTCATATTCTATTATAGGAGGACTATTTATATTAGGTATTAACTTTTCAGCAGCTTCTCTTGATAAATAAGACCTACTAGAAGCTGTGTCTATCAAACATCTGAAAGTTCTTTGCACCTTACCATTGTGAAAAACCATATTTAATGAAGTGGTAGGAGGAATATATTCATTCTCCAAAACTCTGCTATTGAAAAGTTTATACAATGATTTGGGCTACTCGCTTGTATTTAACCACCTCACTTTTCATTATAATATTACCCACACATGGCTGTATTGGTGACTACTCCACACTACAGCGGAACCTCATTTATATTATTACCAAAACATTTCTTGTGCTTGCGGGTGCTTGCCACAGCACACTGTTCGCATAACCCCAACTCTTTAACTCTATTAATACGACCTTTCAAAATTTGTATACACAGGCACTCTAGTCCCAAAGAATGTGGCCCAGAACATAATTTACACTTTTTTCAACCTCTTTTACCTTACTAGAGGATTTGAAAATTTGCCAAGAATGCTGTTTACTTGTGACATTATTTGAGATATTGTTTTCTTTGAGGTTTTTCTTAGTTTCAGTTAACATTTCATGTTACTCTTTTTGTTTACTTTTTTTTTAAAATTTTAACGTTTGTCATCTACTTTTCCGGTTTCCGCTTAAAAGAGAAGTAGGAACTGACGATAACCATATCTTAAAAAGCCTTATTTATATCCGTCTGAATAGATGTTTCAAGAACTCATTTTATGTCAGAATAGAATGTATGAAGCCTACGTGTTTATTTAGGTTCTTTATAAAAAAAAAAAAAAAAAAAAAAACTTCTAGGAATTAAAATACTTAGAAACCAACCACGTTTTCTCAAAGTAACTAGATCAAATTTTTTTTATTTTTGATACTGTGTGATCCTTAATTTTATGTACTTTTCGATAATGATCATGTATAATAAGTAGCCCTTATTTTTATTATTTGATATTGCCTTTTTTAAGATATAAAATTCTTTTATCATAATTTGAGATTCTTATATTAATAGCTACTCAAAGACAAAACAAGTCATTTGTTATATACTATTATCTAATATCTAGCATACTCCAAATAGTTCAGCTTTAAACAATTTCATATGATGGTCTAGCTATTATAATGTTCTGGGTTAGTATATCATAATGATTTAGAAATAAATGAGACACTATATATAACTCATATTAAATAATATATAAATTTATACTTTTATAGAGGTTATATATAGATTACTACCTCAAATAATAGTTACCTTAAATATGATAAGTATATCACATATAAATATTAAGACAACGCAGAGTTCATTAAGATTATTAGAAGACATGAAAGTTGAATTTGCCAATACATATACCATTCATAAAAGAATTGATGATGTCTCACAAAAATTGGTATAAAAAGCCACATATGGACGCATATTCACGTGAGAATATTGCACGACTATATCCACATCAGCACGGATTGTATCACACCCACCCCATACACAAAAAGATGCCGAACTCTCAATGTAGGACACACACTACTTACCCTAATACGTGAACCACAGGCTGAATTTTAAGCAAGCCTCTCAGGTGAGCCTCATGAGTCTATGCTATAATCCACAAAGTAGTAGAGATTACTATGTTATTTTAACATCCGAGGGGCTTCCACCAAAACTATCAGAATTTGTAGGTTCTGCGTTTGTATGCGTTCAAAGTTCTATCTTTATTCGCTTTAATTATAATGTAAATCTTCCAATCAATAACACTTAAGTTATAATTTCTAACCTTTAACCCAATTCTTGGTTAAATCTAATAACTCACTTGAAACCCTTTCTATTTCAGAGATCCATATTTAGGCCTTCAAGCTCAGAGTTTCCATCAAAACATCAATCATGCTTTCATCCAATTTTCTTTGATTTTTTAACATATCAATTTATTTATTTCATTTATTTTGGAAGTAATATTCTGCTTCTTGCCCAAACAGTTATTTGATTTTAATTCATTTAATTTTATTTACTCTTTTTTAAGAGTAATACGAATTTAAGATTATGAACCTCAACTTTTTTAAATTTTGCACAAGAATCGTCTCCCCTGCATTTTGTTTCAAAAAATACTAATTAAAATATTTACTTAAAAAAAAATGCAGGGAATCTGATATTGGGTGTCACCAATATAAATCACAAAAACTATATAATTAGTCAGCCTAACAACTACCTAGCCTTTTCAAGAAAACTTTGTGTCAAACAACTGATGTTCATGCCCTAGGAAGTTCAGCCTAATTTCAAAACACTATTTTGGCTATTCATTTAAATAAAACCATTTTTTTTAAAGGAAACACAACCACACAGTGTTATTGTTATTATTAGAACATTAACTCCTTCAATTCAATGACCTGATCTGTCTTGCATTTGAAAAATATATATTTGAAGAATATCATCTAAACATTGTTGTCTTTCAGCTAACTACATGTGTTAAAATTATTGACAAATATCGCATTATTATCGAATATACTGTTAGGAATGATATTTATATCGCACTATCGACGAACGATCTTGAAAATAAAAATTATCGATTATTACAAAAATTAATAGAAACACCATCAACTCGGTGCTTGAATTTTCCTCTTTGATGCATATTCTTTTTGCGCATGCGTAGACTGCTTTTTACTATGTGGCTCAGCCACCCAATTAAGCTGACTTTAATAACATTTTCAACCTTAATAAAAACTTTCTCAGAAACAAATAACATCTTTAAGCAACAAATAACATCTGTTAAGTTTATTAGTACATTTTCAATAAAAATGACTGTTTACTTATCGAAACACTGTTTCCAATACTGGACGGATTCTATCAGATCGAGTTCCTTATCAGACAAATATCAGAAAAATAAAATATTACTTTTGGATTTTTTTTTAACTTAGATAGGAAGTTACTCTTGGCGCCACCTTTCCATCTTTCCCTCAAGTTCATGTTTTGCTCCACGCAACAATACAAATTACTATAATAACAACTAAAATCATTTTGAAATAGTTTAAGTATTATAAATATATCGCTTCAAATACAATCCGCTTAACTATCCTTTGTATGATAAACCAGATCCATAAAAAAATCTTTGGTGCCCGAGAAAAATTTAACGTAATTTATAGCCGTCACAGTTTCGAATTATATATATATGGGTACCCCTTAAAACGCTTTTATTATCTTGATTGATAATTTAATTTTAGTTAATAAGAGAGAATGTTCTGCTGATTTATCCATTATACACTCAAAGAAAAGACCAGAGGCAACCAAATCCCAAAAAGTTATAAGTGTGTGTTTTGACAAAGGCCTATTAAAATCCTATTCATAAACAAAAGACATTTATTCCCTATTTTTCTTCCAATAACATTCAATATATTTATTCTTCAGTAAAAGAAAATCTCTTATATATCAGTAAGGACGGATGTAACTGTGGATTAACCTGTACCGACTTCCATAAAATTCTCTCTTCCTTATTAATTAAGCTAAGTGAACTAAACTTTAAGACACTTACTTGTTTTCTATATGTGGAGGATGCTCTTCGTGCTAACTACTTAATATCTCTCACATTTTATTAAGTGTAATGAGAATCAATCTTATTGAACCCGAATACTTAAATATTGGCAACAGTATACGTGTTCACCGGTTAAGCGCGGAGGAGTGGAAGATAGAGTGTGAAACCGTATAGTATAATATATATATATATATAATAGAGGTACTTAGCGTGACGTCCACACAATAATATATAGCTGCAGTGAATTTTCATGTTTTTACTTTTACTTTGGTTGCGTCTCGGTCGTCGACTAGCTGTGACCAGCCAACTCATTGATATGATGAAATTTTTTAAGCCTTTAAATGACACTGAATCATAATTAGCCTTGAAAAAAATATTTTATTTAATAAACTGGTGCTCTACGAATTAATAAAACTGACTCCAGATATAACTTTCAACTTACGTTATCAAGTAAAAATAAAATTTTTCATACTTAATATAACACAACTAAAAAATAACCCGTCCAATTTCGGCTTCGTCAATATATTATATGATTCCACCCATCTTACTGAATAATTGTTCATAATCAGAAAACTACAATAAATGTTTAACTTCCGAGAGTAGTCTAGGATTGGCTTGCCTACCCATTTCTTACAAACATGAACATTGACCCTAAGAATTCTTTTGTAATACAAAAGTCGTGTTCGACATCGCACCCCACATTATGACGTCATCATAATTTTTTGAGAAATTCATAATTTCAATAAATGGTCAGTAACGCAACTAATAATAGGAAAAATCCTATAACATTATCACATTTTCTTTCGGATATTTCTTGCACTATCTTCTTTCTATAAATCAAGAAAGCGACCTTTAATGGAATTCTTCTAGTAATAATTTTGTAATACTTTTAATAAGGATAGATGTAATATTTCTAATAAAATCTGAATTCTATTTTCAATTTTGGTTTCCGGATTAATATTTATTATTACTATTATTATTTATTATTATTATTATTATTATTATTATTATTATTATTATTATTATTATTATTATTATTATTATTATTATTATTATTATTATTATTATTATTATCATCTTTATCATCATCATATTATTATTATTATTATTATTATTATTATTATTATTATTATTATTATTATTCATTATTATTATTATTATTATTATTATTATTATAATTATTCATTATTATATTATTAACTTTATTATTATTATCTATTATTATATTATTATTATTATTATTTATTATTATTATTATATATTATTATTATTATTTTATATTATATTAATTATTATTTATTAATTATTATAAATTATTGATTACCATTATATGATTATAATTATTATTATTTTTATTATTATTATTTATTTATATTATTATTATTATTATTTTATATTATAATTATTATTATTATCATCATTATCATTATTATCATTAATATTATTATTTATAGAAAAACATGAATAGGCATTTGTTTCAATGTAATTTTTGTATGATGTCTCAAGGTTTTTGAATACCTTCCTATTTTCATCAACCTTTTTGAA
>JABUQX010031353.1:30000-90000 GCA_015478945.1 Trachelipus rathkii | reverse complement strand
AAAATATAATAAATCAAAAATTAAGAAAAATTTACTACCCCTAAAACTAGTATATATATATGTATAAATATAATAAATATTAATATATGATTATAAATATATATAATATATAATAATAATATATAATTATAATAAATAAAATTTAATTAATAATTATAATAATAATTAAATTATAAATTATAATTATTATAAATGTATAATAATATATATAATATATTAATATAATAATTATAATTAATATAATATATTATTATAATAAATTATAATAATAGTATAAATATAAATAAATAATATAGTAATAAGTATAATATAATATTAATATAAGATACATATGTCACACCTCACGGGCATAGGCCTTATATCATAGGATGGGAGATAACATCTAATGTAATTTCTAACTAGTGGATACCGGGACTTAGGATCGAATACCTGGAGCCACTTGTGCTACTAATAATTAATATTATTATATATATAATAATAATTATTTATATATATAATAATTAATATAATTAAATATTATATAATAATAATATTAATAATATATATATTTAAAATAATTATAATATTAAATAATATAATTATATTAAATTTATAAATAAAAAAAATACAAAATGATTAATTATTTCTTCTTTCCCCCTATATATATATATAATAATAATACAAATATTAAAATATATATAAATAATTAATAATATATCATATTATATTTATATCACTAATTAGATCATCAGTGAATATATAAATAAGCAGAGTCTTTCATCTCACTTAAGATCGTTAAGTTTTTACCTCCTTCGAGATGAGTCGAGGGTTCGAATTCCTCGAATACTTTCTTCCTAAAAGAGAAGAATTAAAAAATGCGTCAGAGTTAGGGAAGAATTTTTATTTTCTGTTACTATATATAAATCAAAATTCTATTTTAATCTCAATTTCTCCAAAATCATATAACTAAAACATAATCCAACAACACACACAACATAATAATTAGAATATTATATTAATAACATATACAAAATAAAATCCGTCATCTCTCTCAATAGCTTACTAGCAATAACAGAGTCATAGTGTGACCCATACTGGGGGATTTAGAAATAACTCCGCCCACGGTGGCTAGGAATTTCCCAAATTGTACTGATGATGCCAGAAATTAGGGCTTGCTGTAGTTCAAGCTAATATATTCTTGCACTCAATAAATACTTTGGTGTGGATAAATTTGTATTTGGTTTTTTAGTTTCTGTTATTTGAGAAGACTAGAACTACTCACACACGATAAGAGGCATATTGACACTGGTTCACATTCCAATGACATGACAATAATAAAATCATGCCTTTTCAAGATAGCTACATCATAACTCAAAGACTCAAGGCAAATTGAAGACTCACACACTTGCGAGTTATGGGAGAGCTCAACGTTGATTACTACATTACACTCATAAGTTTAAGAAAAATTCAATATAATATTCAAAATTTAAATGAAAATCTTGTAAAATCTTTATAAGATTGTTCTAAAAAATAAATATACTCGGTGCTCAGTGACCATCTCTAGAGGATATATTATTAATAATTGTAATTAATATTATAAAAAAAAAAAAACCATGATTTAGAAAATTATGAATAAATAACTAGCAAAATAAATACTTCTCCGTTTTAATGAAGAATTTGTGGTATATTTTCTCAAACACGTTTTTAATGAAGAGATTTGGAATAGTGTTTAGTGGTTAATATAAAAGTAAAGATAAAACCTTCACAAAAAAAATTAGGACTTATCCATAATTTTGACATCATTCTTATAATATATTAAAGTGTATAAAATTAAGCAGACGCTCTCTCAACTTTTTTGCAAGGTTTATTTTACGTTCAATCTTTTCGTTGAAACTATTTTATTATCTCATGAAAAATATAATATTAGTATTAGGCCTCAAGGGGTTACTTCTATTTCACTAAGATATAGATAATATTATTTAAATTGTGTTAGCTAAATATAAAATGTAAATATAAAATATAAAAGAAAACTTTTTTCCCACCACTTTGCAGGTCGGGTAGTATTGGAGCACGGAGGAAGCTCCCTCTCTCAGACAGAATATTAAGATACATGTTGTTCATGGTGTTTTTTTGTATCTTGATTTATGATAGTCTTCCTTTGTCATATAACGCTATTACATTTTCGAAAAGCATTTGTTAAACACTCTTTAATACAAGCTTCATGAAGTTCAGATATACCGGTAATAGTAGGGGTATAGAGAATATTATATAGTCAATATAATTAATTTAATAATAAATGTAAGTATATTATATATATTATATATATAATAAGTAAGTATAAATAAGGTAAATAGTAGTGATTATGAAATTTTAATAGTTATTGAATAGTAGGTATTTTTTTAAACTGTATTTATTGATGTTACTAAGTGTGATATAGGATTTATACAAGAATATTTATATATGCTCACCGTAATCACTCTCACTATATATATATGTCAATACATATATATATATATAGATACGTAATTGGCTGATAACATAAGTTATTTATAGTAATAAATCTAATAAAAAACGAAGAGTGATAAGTTGCCTATTATAAATAGTTGTAGATATATATATATATTATATATGTGGTATATGTGCTCAGCATATGGAGTAGTTAATATTATATATTATATATATTTATATACATAGGTAGTAGTAGGATTCTTGTGAAATGGAGGTTTATAGTGCTCGAATATAGTAAATATAGTTAGCCCATACTTAGTAGTATGTGTATATTATATGAATTCATATTCTAGAGCTAGGACGGGCCTATAATTTTTTATTTGAGTTTCCTGACGCGTGATGCCCGCCGGACTAGTGTGCCTAGCGGCCCTTATGCGCGTGATATTGTCACGATCGCAACTGCACACCTATTGCGCACTGGCACGTGCGACTCCCTCTCGCGCCGGTGTTATGTTTCTCCCAGTCTAAATTTTGATTATGCCACAAAAGTAACCTGTATGGACGATATAATTTATAGCAATAGATATATACAACTTGTAAGGGATACTATACAATATAGGCGCATAGGCTCAATAGACCCACGTATGTTGTGCGCGCATAGGCGCAGGCGCACTCAAAAAAAATTATAGGGGATAGCTCTCTCGTCAGTCCTAGCCTCTTTGATATAGTCATATATGGCTCACGATAAATTAAATTATATTGAACCTAATGTTATAGATAACTGTGAATTTATATATATATATAATAGTTATATATATATATTAAATAATCAAATATATATATATAATGATGTGTTGAGATAGTTTAATAGGTGATAGTTAGGTATATGAAGATAATAATATTATCAGGTAGAGTTATTATATATGTAAACGTGATCAAAGAATATATAAATGATAATAATGTATAAGTAGTGTTACTATTATATTTATTTAGAGGATAAATAGGTTACAAATATTACCGACTAGATATAAAGGGAATATGTGATATAGAGTTAGAAGAATGAATTTTGGGTTTTCCAGTAAGACCTATGAGATGTGATTGATTAAAATGGTTATGTCTTCAATAGGTTCTAAAGTAATTAATTAGAGCTCAAAAGAAAGGTCATATATATATATTAATAATATAAGGATATTAATCAATTAAATATATTACATTGAATAATAGTTTAATATAATATATTTTAAAAAAAGGATATATTTAATATATATTAGGTATATATATATATATATGAGACTTATTTCAAGTATATATTATAGTGGAATAATATATATAAATGTGACTATACATAAGTTGTACATGTCTCAGATACTAATAGCTCATGTCTGGAATGTTCGTCGGAATGTGGTAGTTGGCACTTGTAGTGGTACTTGAAAAGTTTTAAAAATAGGTAGATAGGATAAAACTTATAATAATATATAGTGATATTAATTCGTGCCAAGTTAGTGAGTATAGTATTATATTGAAAGTAGGTGGTAGTATGATTTATTATAATACTCTAGGTAGCTTAAATATAAAGTATATATAACTAGTGATCATATAGTCATAATTTTATTTGGTATAAGTTGTTTAAAGATTCAACAAGGTACATGGATGGAAAGCATCTTAAGGACTTAAATTGTCTCAATAGAGATGACACATGATTATTTTGTCTACGAGGGACTCAGCCCCTCTATACCCCCGACCTGCAAGTGGTTGTGGAAAAAGAAGTTTTTTTTTACATCAAGACTATTGAAGGCGTTTAACAGCTATTTCCTTGAAAAACGATAAAGTAAACTCGATTATAATAATTTTTATGTAATTAAATAAGTTTTCAACGAAATTGTAGCTACAACGCAGTATAAATATATATTTCTTGTGATGAAATATAAGCTATAAAGTACTGTGTGTGCGTGTGATACTTATTCAGTGTTATAGTGAGTGAATGTTCTCAAGAATTTTGATGTGAGATAAGTCTCGTGTTAATTTTGTAGTGTTTTAATTGAAAGGGTTTTTATTTTTACTTTATATATCATATTCAAACTAAAATTTTCCAAACATTCCATAAGTTTCATGAAAAATTGAGGTCTATAGTGGGGGATGGTACTCTGTTATTTTGTGTAAGACAATATATAGCAAAATTATGTAGAAATTAGCTCACTCTCATGATCTTTTCAGCATTTTTTTTTTTTTAATAATTAACAATATAACAATCCTAGAGGGGCCGTTATAGCACACTCGGAGTTTTATATTAGTTTTCAGACAACGGCAGTAGGCGTGTCTGCCGTTGAATTCGGTTACCTGAAGGTACAATTTGGAATTATATGATTTCTTTGAGGGACGATTTTAGTAGTAATGGGACAGTCGCTTATGTCAGCAGGTTGGGTGCTCATGCCCTGAGGTGTTTGTTGAGGAGAGGTAACTGAAAGGCAGTATTTTTGCTCGCCTTGGTGATAGAGCGGACGGCATAATGCTCTTTGCGTGTGGGTCGATATACTGCTTGCTCAATAAACAATTGGAACAAAAACAAAGCAACATTTCCCAACCACAGTGTATTAAGAGTGCAAAAAGATTATTAGGCTTGACCAGGCAAGCCCTACTCGGCTCAACGCATTTGTAAATTCTAGAGCCATATGGTGGTTCGCGTTGTGAAGAGTTTCACAACACCTATGGTATTTTTTAGTGGCCGAAGAGTTATTTGTTTTAAAGAGTAAGCATTTAATTGATTGAGACAGGACGATTAGGAAGATGTTCTTGTGATGGTGTTATAATTTAAAGAGCGTATTATGTGTGAGTGTGGATAGTGGTTGGTTTATGTGCACAGATGAGTATGGTGAAATTGATTAGGGATAGATGATTGTAAATATTTGGCAAATAGTAGCTCAGAGAAAGAATCTATTGATATTAGAAGGCTGTCTGCGTGGCAGTTTTTTCATTGTGTTTTAGGTGATGAAATGTTAGTTGCTAGATTCACGAACATCTCGGCGCCTGACTACTGAGAGAGACTAAGTACTCAACGATCTTTAAGTGATGAGAAGACTCTGGTAAGTATTCAGAAAGAGTTTGTCAACGTAGAGCCCTGAGATACGTGAAATAATAATGTAATGAATTTAACAATAGAGATAATAATAATTCATTTATTAATAGTATAAGTTAAGCTATATTAGCTATGGATTTAAATTTAGTGTTTAGGAAGATTTTGTTTTGTATAATTTTATAATTTAAAGGCTATATCGTATATGATATAGTCTGATATAATAAGTGAAATTATTAGGTGAGATATATAATTTGGTACATTATATAAGGGGTATATAGATGGTGGGTGATTCTTGCCTATGAGTATAGGTGAGTATTATGGTAACCTCATTAAGATAACATTATAAAGTTGGATATATACGGGTAGAATAGGTATTATATATTAGTAAACTAGGCAAGGGCCGGGGTTCGATACCCCCGTCCGGATCCTAGGTAGAAATTACCTTGAGAAGTTCCCCTCCTAGAGAGTCGCAAAGGCAAGGGCCCGGGTTCGATACTCCCTTGATCAGTTCCTAATTGGTATCATTATTATTATGATTATAAAGAAGGTATAAGTCAACTCATGATATACATATTGATATTAGTGTGCCTAGTATATACTAATATATATATATAATCATATATATACGTAAATATATATAAGATAAACAAATCACTACTAGCACATATCATTTAAAATATCTATTACTACCATATATATTGATAATATTATTATACTCAAAATAATATACATAATAAAAAAATAAATATATATTTTAGAAATATTATTAATTAATAATTGTGATATTTTGACCTTTTAAGTTTTTTTTGAAATATTGTAGTGGTCATCTACTTTGGAAATATAATTTAGTTTATACTACATCAATTATATATATAATATAGGTAACGGAATCATTTAATGCTATATATAGAGATAAATATATATCTTTATATAGTTGTCAATAATATAGATTTTTAAAACTCTAATACTACCTATTTTTATGAAAGTAAATAGTCTCATTGATTTATATTAACAGTAGTACTCTACATACGATCAAAAGATTAAAACGCACCACTAGGATTAATTGTCCTCGCAGAACGGGAAGGCCCTACCCCATTGAAACCCCACTATCAACACAGTTGACGCCTCAGAGTTATCGAGACTATTATGTGTCTACACTCCCAGCAGAGAAGTTGGATCAATGCTTAGATATTGGGGAGTGTCGTCAACACCGCGACTTACTCTCACACTCTCAGAGGAAATCACATAACACCACGTAGACTAGACTGGAAGAGTGTGGGTTAGTGTCAGGGGGTAGGAGATTGAAAATAATAAATCGAGAGGACAGGCGGGTATTTTATGCAGGTAATGACGCAACATCCGCCAGATCATTAATCACACTCTGGATCCATAGCTGCATTTGTAGCAGTTCATATTATGATGACGACCCATGTTTTACAAACTACCACTCCTCGAAAGAGGTCGTCTCGCACTTTAGAGAGTGTCCGATCTGTCTCTCTGTTTGGTAGCTCCGCACTATCTCATCTCTGATTGCCCAAAGTCGGTATAGTTCCAAAATGCCTGGTACATGTATAAACCTGTATCAATTAGAATGGCCGTACGAGTACAAAGGTTTATGGATCTCACACTTTAAGAAGAATTGGTGGACACATCACCAGACCCGCTGGATAAAAAGGACCCTATTCTTCTGAAGGATGCCAACACTTTTTGTCTCCGTACAACTCATAATCTAATCGCTATACTCACACGATTTTGGGATTGTGATATTGCGAGCACTATTGATTATTCTCAAATATTGTATCCAATAAAGTGTCTTCGTGTTCTTGATACAATCCTTTGTCTACCCCACTTCCTTCTGACCTCATATTGTTTGTATCATTCGTGGTGTGCACTGTTAATATATTAGAGTTCTTATTCAGTAGGTTGATGCTCTCAATATATTGACTTATAAATTATAACCCTTATATAGGGATTGATATACTATAATGGTTTATATATAGATATAATATATATATATATATATTATTATATATATATATATATATATATATATTAATTAATATATATATATATTAATTATATATTTAATATATATATATATATAGTATATTATATATATATATATATTTATAACTATATATATTATATAATTATATATAATATATAATGTATTAATATTTAATATAATATATATATGTATTGTATATATATATAATATATAATACTTTAATATATTAATATAATATATATTTATTAAATATATAGTATATTTAATATATATATATATATATATATATATATATATATTTTCAGATTTTGTGGAATGGCTTAAATCTAAAGCTATATATTATTAAGAAATCTTTTTCTAGGTAAAACAAATTGTTATTAAATTTTAAATTATGTGAATATAGGTTATTTGAAAAATTACTGAAGAAGATAACTAAAATTCGATATATTATCGTTGCAACTTAAATATTAAATTATCAACAGCAATATTAGCTCACTAAATATAAGTATATAATTGACCCTAAGAATTAGTAATGAGATAAGCTTATATAATTTAATATAATATAAATAATAACAATAATAATAATTAATTAAATATGATAATTAATAATAATAATAATAATAATAAATAATATTAATTATAAATAATTAATAAAATTAATAATAAATAATTAATAATAATAATTAATAATAATAATAATTAATAATATATATAATAATAGTTTAGAGACAAATATAATTAATCAAAAATTAATGTATATATAATGTAATATATAATAATTAATCACAAAATATTAATAAAAATAATATTTGATAATAATTAATAATATAATAAACTTAATATTTTAAAATAAACTATATAAATATATAATTAAATATAAATAATAATTAAATAATAATTTATAATATAAATATTATATTTAAATTTTTAAATAATTAATAATAATTATAATAATAATATTAAATAATTAATAATAATAATAATTAATAAATAATAATATAATAATTAAATATATTATAAATAATATATATATAATAATTAATATATAATATAAATTAATATAATAATTTTTTTACTTTTATTATCGTATTATTATTTATATATTTATAATTAATATTATTATTATTATTATTTATTATTTATAATTAATTTTAATTTATTGTAATATAAGTTTTTATTTATATAAATATCTCATAGGACAAGACATCTCTCATATTTTCACTCTCATTCAATATCATGTTATTATTATTATATTATTATTGGTGAATTATGTGTATTTATAGCACATAATCTTATTATTCTCTATTTATTATTAATTTAAATCACTCTCACTCTCCTCTCAGATTTTTAGTTAATATGTTTAATTATTATGATAACATATATAATATATATAACTCTTGTAATATATCAAAATATTTGCTCTTTTATATAGTGGAAAAAAGTATACTATCATTAATAACGCTTATTAAATTATAGGTATATATATCTTATTAAGTGAGTATTATACGTATAAGACTTCATAGCCGTAATATATGAGTATATTTATTAATGCATCACAAAGTATATAATAAATATGGCTAGTGAGTACTATAGTGCCTCGATATGAAGCCTATAATAGGCAAGATTGGTGATACCTTTTATATCGTGTAATATCTATATATATATCGAGTTATATATATATATATAGCTATATATTATATATTATATATATATATATTTAGTAAACTCATAGTTTCACGTGAACTACACATAGATATTATATATATGTGCTCCATACTACATATATAATAACTCTTTATATTATGTATCACCATAAATTCTAGAGATATATATATATATATACTTTAGTAATATACGTGTGATATATAAGTACACTTACTCAAGTTTTAGGCGTTATATATAATATGTTATGGAACGGGAACCTAATACTAAACAGCTCCTCATCTATAAGCTGTGATATATAATAAAGGGTTTGGATATAAATTCCAATTGAGTTTAGGGTTACGTACGGGTGAAAATAATAATACCAGAATTACATCCCTTGAGTTGGGGGAGGCTATATATCACTAATAAAGTATAAGGTACCAGATATATAGCCAAAACTAAATATAACTAATTATCTACAATTTATGAGACTCCTATATCTCACCTCACAGATAAATATCCATACTTAATATTATAGTGATATAATAGTATAAAGGGGTTTTGATAACTTCACTAAATCCACTGAGTATATAAAGTTAGGTCCTGGGGAACTTCTCTCACTCTTATTAATAAGTTATATATTTAGGATACCAGATCCACTGAGTTCGGGTAGTAGATATAGGTAATAAATAGGCCAGAATTTTAAGCCTCACTCTCAGAATAACTAATATTATCTATAATGAGTGGTGGAATATACCTACTCTACACAATGAGTAATATTATTCCTACTAGTAATATACTTGAGTTAGGGAGAGTTTATATTTATATGTAGAAACGTTCTCGAAGAGGTACTTCGAATATGAAGAGAGTATTGGCGGTGGCTGCGCTGAACTCCAATGAGTTGGGTGATGAACCATGAAAGTGCACGAGGGCTCGTGTGAGATCAGGGAAACGTGGGATAACGGGAGAGCAGTAAGATAGGCCAGAGGATAGTTGTGTCCTCCAGGAAGGATACTCCTCAGTGTTGAAGGTGGATTGTCCTTAGATCGTCACCAGACGGAGCATCCTAGATACTCGAAAGTGTGTGTGCTGAGTTTAAATAGTTTAGTATATGATGTTGGGTATGGAGATAGGGGAATATCGGAACGAACTGTCCAAGTCCACTTTGAGGTGTAAGTAGGAAAAGTGTGAATTGGACTCAGCTCAAAGGTTGGCAACTCTCGAAGTGGCAGTTTAAATCGTGGATAGGAATGATAAAGTCTTGAGGGTATATAAGCAGGATCATATATTGAGGGTGCCATATGTTCGTTGAGTTCGTGGGGAGTTCACCTGTGTCTCATTATAGTGTTAGATGAGAGGACTATGGTACAGATTAATAAAGAAGCCTAGAGAGGTAGATCCTTAAAGTTCAATTGTAATCGTTAATGTCTATTGGAGACCATATGCTCGCCACCAGATATATAGGGGTCCCATTGAGCTGTGTCGTAGGGTTGGAGAAGAATTGTAAAGAGAGGAGAGTGAGAGCGTATTAAACAGTCTGTGTCAGATGCTCGCTGATAGAGGAGAGTATATGACTCAGCTGGAACAATAACTGACAAATGAGTGATAGTGTGATTGATGAGTTTAGGTGGAGTAGTCGACAAGGAATTCCACTGAGTTCTTGGGATAGATGAATGAGCACGGTTGTAAGCGGAATGGTATCACTGGATTGTGAGCCGAAGACATTCTATTTGGGACCTTCTCACCAGGATTGCTGCTTGTGGGAAACCGATGGGCTGGAGGTAGGGTTTTTGTTGGAACTCCAATCACTGAGGAGAGACCGTGCCATAGAGAACTCACTAACTCGAATATGAGTCACTGAGTTGGTGGTGAACCAAAATACACACATAGTGTTTCGCTGGAAGGAGAGAGAGGCAGAATTTGGCCAGATTAGTCCTGAGACTATCTATTGGGGGAACCTCCACCAGTCACTGAGTGAGGTAAGGTTTTTGGAGAACACCAGAAGATCCAGCTGAGGCAGTGTCAGCTGAAGGAAAATAGATTCGGAAGCGCTTGTTGTGAGGAATGACAAGAGGGTCGCTCTAAGGTTAGCTTGAGCTACAGTGAGTGCCTTATGTGGAGAGCTTTGCTGGTCTGTGAATCCTCAAATGCGTCGTTGCCTCTTATATTCGTCCAAGAGAAGTTGGTTTGTTTTAACATAAGGTATAAAATTTGGTGAACATACAAATGAAGGGACCGATAATTCTTATAGAGTACATTTATTGTGCTACACAAATCTTAAAGAAAAATGCGGACTCTCAGAGATGTGTCTATTGGAAATATGTTCGAAATTATTTCGTACTCTCGTCACCGCATATAATATATGAAGGGTAACTATTTATATTTCAGATAATTTGCGAACCGAATAAAGTGAAGTGGTAGTCCGTCTCTTTACTCTACAAGCTTCTTAAAAAAGAAACGTGTTCCATGAGCTCAGGGTGGAATTTTCTGCTCGTGTGACGAGCTCACTATATTAATGGTACAAGGGAGCGGTAAAGGCTGGGCTTTTCGTTTCGACGTTTGTCATGTTCTCCTTTACTGCTTTTGCTTTATCACGCGTTAATGATCATTTTACAGTCACCTTACCCCAATCTTGGTATTCTTGGACTAAAATATGAAAAGAGTGTTGCGTGTATGAATGAGAGAGAAGAGAGGTATATGAATATCATAAATATACTTATATATATTATATCGATAATAATGATCTTATCCAAAATTTATTTATACATAATGGTAGTGATAGAATTATTAATTCTTCTCACACATTAAAAACCAGATATACTTCGATAAATATATAAGCCTGTGAAAAATATATTTATCTTTTTAATAAATTAAATTAGACATATCTTCTATGTGTGAGAAAATATATTGTCGGAAGTATATTTTAAGAAATCGAAAATGTATGCTGTTTTGAATGGACGGCGTCACAACGGGCTTTGTTGACTCACTCGAGCTTCAAAACACATACAATACTTATTTAAAACGACGATAGGATCTAACTCGAGTACTGGGAGCATCTCTTTTCATAAATTACAGAACCAATGCGCAATAATAGGCCTACTTCTTTTCACCACAAATACACTTTAAATATGCACTTAAGCACTCCTCTTTATCATCCACCTTCTCAAATATTTAAGAGGAATTTTAGATGATTAACAACTTAAGTCTTTACGGATCTCCCCATATCCAAACATATAATATACTTAAACACTTAAATAGTCTATAGATTCTACGTCCTATTTTATCCTAATTACTTCACTTATCAACATTTGAAAACTAGACTCCATTTGAGTGCTATAATATTGGACTAGGATTATTTATATCTAAATCTCTCAAATAAAGGAAAATATTGCTTTATTTTTATTGTTGTTGCCTAATTTCTTTGTATGATTTTTATATATGTTGTTTTTGTTTTGAAGAGACGCCATACCAAGACAATCCCGAGCAGATAAAGTTAAAATATAAAGCAGATATTCGTACAATGTTAAGTTGGTTCAGTGTGTTGACGTGTGAAATTTTATCTTTTTTAGCAACAGATATGTCGAAAGTGTAATTCCAGATGTTCTCACATAAGATACGACTAACTTAACAATTATTGTAAGGTGAGTTTCGCAAATCGTTGTATTCTTACTCACTGTCAAATGCTTTATTCTATTGCGAAGCTCAAAAGATTTCGAACAACTGATCAATTCACTTTTACCATAAATATTATTATATCTTATTTTTATAATTATATATATACTATTTAATATTTACAATCAATATTCATATAATAAAGTCCACTCATTGTATTTTTAATTTAAAATAATAATATAAAATATAGGGTATAAATATATCTTTTTATTATTGCAGAAATAAATTACATTTAAAGCTTCCTTACATATCATATAACGTATATCAATGGTTATATAACTTAAACATAATAAAATAGACAGCGTCTATAATTATTTGTTACAATAAATATGATTGATAAATATTTATAAATAGTTCATAATCTATAAAGTGTGAGTTCTAAATTTAAATAGTGGGTTATAGGTATATATATAGTAGGTTAAACTTTCATTATAATAATCTGTTCATTTTATAAATAAGTAATTATGATGAGAATATGAACTAAAACGAAAATATGATTTACATATATATTAATTATATACTATATTAATTATAATATATATTAATATAATATATTAGATTATATTTATTTATATATATATATATAATATAATATATTATTAATACTTATATATATTAATATAATATATATATTATATATTATATTAATATAATATATATTATATTATATATATTAATTATATATATATATATATATATATATATTATATATAATATTATTATATATATATATTAATATATATATATATATATAATTAATATATTAATTTAATTTATATAATATATATATTTATAATATTATATATAATATTATATATATATATATATATATAATATATATTTATATATATATATTATATATATATTATATATAGCTCATCTATAGTACACTATATAATGGGGAATATTATATATATATATATGGTCAAGGTCCCGAATAGCTGACTGATAAAGTACAACATCTGGAATATATATATATATGTACCCATATAGCACAGATGGTTGTAGATAGACTCATTAGTATTAGGCTTACCCACCTATACAAAATATTATATATATATTTTATTTGCTATTATATACATAATATATTTCTTTATCTATATTTAGGGTGCGTATCTAGTTCCGTAAAGCCGGCACACTTCACCCTCTATCATCTTACTATAGTTCAGCTATTTGGAAACCTAGCACCTAGGACTCAGATGATTTATATATATCGCCCTCTAATATTTGATACAATGACAACCTATATATATATATACGTATGTTTGTAACTCTCTGAGGATGAATAAACCTTACTCGCGAGTCTATTTTTCTGCATTAACTATATCTGTCACAACTTCTTGAGTGTGAGTAGTGAGGGTTATTATCAATATAAGGTGGATTGACATAACAACTACTAAATACACCAATTAATAATTTATTCTACTGCTTTAATAATTATATATAGGTAACCTGTCAGTGAGCTCTCATGTTCTGAGGGAGATATAAGACAAGGTAATATAATATCATATCCCTAACGGATCTATCTACCCTCTATACTATATACTACAACGTATACTATAGTGTAGTGAGTGGGCAACTATATATATGAAATTATTAATACTCGAAATATATTAGTTATATATGTATATATATTCGCTGATAATGAATAACCTCACGAATAAATCTCTCATTTAATTGATACGAATAATCATTATATCTATCGAACTATATCGATAAATAGATCCGATAAACTCTCAATAATAAGTGAAAATAAATAAAAAATAATATAAACGTATAAATACCCACCATGGCGGATGGTTTACAATTTTAAATAAAATTGGAAATCATCAAAATAATTTTTATGTTAATAACCCTTATTATGATAATATCTAATAATAATATAAATAATGTTTTTTTAAAAAAAAAAACGTTTTGGATTTTTTCAAATAGATAATAATTATTACTATTAATAAATATTATTAAGATTATTATTATTTTCATTTATTTATTATAGATTTAATAATTAAATAATAAATGATAATTTTTCACAAGTTTTCTTTAACCGATACAAACTAGCATTACCCAGAAATAAATATATAAGGTAAGAATTGTTGACTGCTACATTTGCTAATTAATTATTAAATATACTATTAGTTAAAAAACTAATTATGGATTAAATCGATAATATTCATAAAATATAAATATATTTAATTATTATTATAATATATAAAACCTCATACTCTAATTGTCACTATCTTCACAATCAGAATTGAATAATTGTTTATTTTATATAATAATTAAAAATATTGATTAATAATTAATATAATAATAATAAAATGAAATTTACATCTTATATTATACCATAGTACTTGATTGTAGTTATTATCAAATCTGGATCAAACGAATAATTTGCGATTAAAATATAAATGTGAAATAAAAAGCCTCATAGGAGAATGATGAAAAGCCTGTTTAATAACATGAGATTTTGGAATAAACTCGAATTCTAGCAAGAAAATTTTATTTATATTGTGCTACCCAAATATCTATACACAATTTAAGATAAATACATAACAATCATCAAAAGGGAAGTTATGGCACTTTCCACTTACTGCTTTAAACCACTTTTTGTGTTTAAGATTGATATCCCCGTTAAGTCTAAAAGAAACTATGAGGACACATATTAAATACGTTTGCATTTGTTGTACTCACGTGTGATAAAGTGTTGCCATCTATCTCTCATACTCTGAGCACAAATATCTTTGCACAGGCAGAAGATGAATAATCGCCTACTCCTACCGCAGCAGCTAGTTACGGCGACAAATTGAACCTTGCAGACTATTGGCTAATTTGCTCACTACACACTTTATGTGAGGCAAAAAAAACATAGTTAGATTACTATATAAAAGCAACAACTAAACTCATAGGGGAGTCAATAAATGCATTAGGAGTTTTGATTCTAAACAGGTATAGCTTGAGCATCCTCCGTCTGATTTCGGCCCTATATGACAGGCCATACTTCACTAATAATATTTAACAAATACGAGGGCCTGCTATCACATTAGTCCATACTACTCTCTCGATATTAATAATCTCTTTAATCGTACGAATTGTCTCTGCGTTGCATCTGTGTTTCAAGATGTTAATGCAAGTCAAAGAGCAATAATACACACGGAATAGAGCAATGGCTAACTCTCAACGGGTTTTCCCTCAATTAAGTATGTTCCAGGTCCTCTCTCCTCCCATGTCCTTTCCTCAGCTTGCTGTTATAACGATGAAAAGCACAGGTTTTGAACATGACTGTGAGCGTTTCTGCAAGAGCTTCTCTGGACACACTCACACTTGCAGGGTTGAACAGTGACAACGCTCTCTCTTTATAATCTTGCTTAATCAAACATGTCTGACAATTTCAGCCATCAGGGGCCTTGACCTCTGATTTTTATGTTTAATTTGAAGAGAAGGTCTGTAAAACAATTTCTCACACAAAAAAACACACATCTAATTCATTTAATATTCATGAAACATGTTAAAGGTAAAAGATCAGAATCAGAAAACTTTGAGGAAGCCCGGTGGAAGGGTCAGATGCCAGAAGGACTCCTCTCTCAAAGCGATGCTGCGAGATACCTTTCTTGTCACTATTGACGTTCTCACAAGAGAGAGCTTACTAGCAAAACTGAGCTTATTGACCCTCAGACGTTAGCGTCTGACACTGAACTAACCTGGAAGCTACATATTCGGTCACTAATTACTGGTTAATCTTCACAATGACTAACAATCAGATATTCTTTATTACAAACGGTTCACACAAATTTAGTCTTCTTGTTTAGATCGTGTTTGAACCTGCGTGTGGCGTGAGATGTGTCAATGTGCAGCACCTAAATGATCGATAGCAATGTTTTCTCCCCTATGGCTCAGATGATGCTGCATCTTCCAATTATTTGCCATGATCGTGTAATATCATATGTATACTTATGCACACCAATATTATTAAAATGTTAATGATATAACTACGTTTTAAAATGGAAGCATCTACTTGTACATAGAGCCATCTATTAGTCATACCAAACGAACGTAAAAGAATTACATTAAACACATACACTCTGAAATTAGAGCGTTTCATCGCGTGAGTTATGTGTAGTTTAATTTCTCACACCACAGCTAAAAGTACCTCTCAAAGTAATAAGATGTCTCTAAGACAGCACATGCTAGGTATATATATATCATATATAATATATATATATTTATATAAATATATATAACTGTACACTAATTGATATCACTTTATCATTGGAATCTACCATTGTTAAAAATTTACTTCAAAATTATTTGCATAGGGAATATATAAGATATTAGTGACTATATTGGTGAGTTTAATAAATAATATTTGAGATATATATAGGTATGTCCCTTCTCATTTAAGGGTAAATACTTATTAAACCGGACATATATCAATAATCAGTGGCGTATACGTAAGAATTAAGAGACTAATGATAGGGAGGTAAGCTCCTGAGACCCAAATATTCTCTATTGAGTCTTGATAAAATTAAATTATTCAAATTTGGGTAAAGTAACACTAAACTCATTACAAGAGTGTGATAGTATGAAATGTTGAGAAAAAAAAGAAACTGATTTAGTATAAAGATAAGAATTTAAAGGAAAAACAACGACGAGAAGAAATTGAGCGAAGAATAGCAAATATATAATAAACTAAATTCATTTGGAGATTTGTGGACTGTCTACTCTGTTACTTAAGAGAGTAAAAATTTAAGGACTATAAGCGGCGGATACAGAGAGATTTTCAATTGTCATATAATAATATGAATAGGACAGGCCAGACATTATTACCTATGCTGTAAACGAAGAAAAAAACGAGAATCCACTAGGAGAGAGGGAAACGATAACTTTTCGTTCAGCGAAAACGTGAAGCGAGAGGAGAGTGGAGAAGGAAATTTGAAAAAAAGAGTTTGAAATCAGCGAGTAGATACCTCTGTCAAAAAAAAGTAGTGCTCTCTCGTGCATCTGAGAATATATAAATTACATTTGGATAATTGGCTTCATATTTTGTAGATGGGAAGAATCCAGTAGATCGATATGATTTCTAGTAATGAGAAATATTTTAGTTAGAGCACTTATTAAATTTGTTAAAGTTCAGTCGTAAGAAAAATATAATATTTTACTAATTAAAATTTATCAGTCATTTTTGTAAAAAATTTATATTATAAATTTTTTATAAAATAGTATTTTAATGAGCTTTTCTCTATCCTTTCAAAAGTGTTATCACATCTTCAAGGTACGCCAATAATGAATATCATGTTCCTGAATAAATGTTATCACAACTATTAGGAGCTGATATGACCTCACTGAAAATGATATTACTATACTAGGGATTATTGAACATAATATATAGCGAACTAAATTTATATATATTTATATATTACACACATAGATATTATAATTGTTTTATCAATAAAAAGGTTGTAATGAAATTTAAGTTAGGAATAGTATATTCACTCAAATAAATACCTCTGGGACATTCATATCAAAAATATTATTTTACAAATTAGAATTTTTTGATATCTCTAAATTCTTTTATTTTGATATTTTTCTTTAATATAATAAAATTAAATAATTATATAATTGAATTATATAATAATTGATTAATGATAATAAATTACATATATTTATATCTTATGTTTAATAAATATTCTTGTGTAAAAACATTATAATGTTCCTTATATTATTTATGCAAATAATATATAATATAACTCATGAAAACTCACGTAATATACTGACTCTCGAAAATAGTTATACGCATGCAAATATAATATAATTAAAGATTATCTGGTTAGATTTGGAACAAATAAAATAATAATAATAAGATATTATAATAATAATATTACAGTCGATACTCCGATTTCACTAATTAAGGTAATAAAAGTATAATTTTATCGATAATAGATAACTCCGAAACCAGTTATACGACTCAGAATAAGCTAACCATAACTCTCACAAATAACAATACACATACACAACTAAAAACAATACACAACTACACAAACACACAATCAACAACAAATCAACACAACTATACACAAACTCACAATCACAACTACACAACTGTAATAATAATAAACTACACATACACAGCAATACACTCACATACATTACTAAAATATATTATTATAATTCATAATACATAATTGAATGGAAATATAAATTAAGTAATCCACTAAACATACAAAATAACGATAATAATAATAAATATATAATAAATAATAATATTAACTCTTGCCACATAAACTACTAAATTCAAAGAAATATAAAATACACTTATAAAATCACATTTTTATCTACCAAATTTAAGCGTATTTTACAAACAATCAATTATAAACCATCTTCATCTTAACAAGATACCACAAGAGAGGATTCCTGAAACTGCTAATTACAAAATGATCATCAATTACCCGTTATTTATAAAAATAAATTTATACCAATATTCATGAAATAATACAATACAAATTCCAATTCAGACAACTAAAATTAGATAAATAAAACTCGCATCATTACAGCCATAAAGCTCCTACCATCAAATTAAATAATAATGATATTAAAGCAAAAGAGAAAAATCATTACTAGACAGTGAGTGAGTTTTAAATGAGAAATTAGTGTTGAAAAATTATCCACTCTCTTCATACTCCAGGTCTTCCAACATTACCGTAGAAGGCTCAAATGCGTGTTCGAGGTTACATATCTGATATTTAAAGAGCCATCTCAGAAATCATGAGTTCGTAAAAATAATTTAAGCCGTAGCCGTATATGCTAATGCAAGTCACATTTCGTCACAAAAGTGTGATTAATTCATACGAGGATGACTCCTCAAATAAAACACTCACACAGTCTGTTTTACTTTCCGTTACTTCTGTGTTATTCAAATGTTAAACAGAAACAGTATATCAACTGCAAGATGCCCACTGTAACAGTATTGATTCCTAACAGATGCTCTCAAAGATAATAATAGCGCGCGAAATAGAAATTGGTAGATAAGTTATAGGATTTTTACGGTACATTTAGTGTAATGTTCTCAGCACGAATTTAATATACGGACCAGAAACGCCTACTGTTATATATCTGCAGTTCACTATGTATTATTTATACATTCTCTATATTTTTTAACTAAAGGAATACCACAAGGGATAAACCGCAAAGATGAGCAGGAGTCGGAGGATCTCTCGGCCTTCTGAACATTGGCGGGGAACGACCAGGCGTAGGACTATTCCCCCCTCCGGGGAGGGTCTCCGGAACCCCCGCCTTTGGTATTTGGGTGTCGAGGTGTCGCAGGGGTTCCTCCCCCCTCCCCCTACGGGGTATGGAAAACGTCCCCCCCTCATGTCCCCCGTCGGCTTAAGTATTTCAGTATTTTTTTATTTTTTTTTTTCATTTTTTTTTTACATTTTTGTTTAATTAAGCTTCTAGGACGCTGATTCCAAAATATGTTAATTGGTATTTTGATAAGTGTTATTACTTTTCGAGATATTTCATTTTATGAAATTTTTTTTTTTTTTTTTTTTATGTTTACATTTTTGTATAGTAAGCTTTATACCTGATTCAAATATGTGATTCGTTTTCTCGTAAAGTGTCATACTTTCTCTGATGATATTTCATTTTTTGTAAATTTATTGATATAAACTTTGGATCTTTTAAATAATTGTATTATATATATATATATATATATATTATATATAGTGATATATATATATAATATATATAGTATTATATAATATTATATATAATATATATATATATAGTATATAGTTATATATATATATATTATTATAATATATAATATATACGTAATATATAATAGTAATTTCGAACTTTTGAATCATGCCATCACCACTGATATTCATTGTTAGTATCATTACTAGCAAATGTTAAAAAAAAACAAAAATAAAAAATCAAAACTGGACGCAGTCTTAAATACTATAAACAGTGGCCGATATATCTAGATATATAAATAATATAATACTAACTATATATATATACTATATATATATATAATATATATATAATATATATATATTATATATATATATAATATTATATATATATACTATATATATATATATATATATATATATACCAGGTATATAATATAGTAGTTATTATTATATACTATATATAGTATTATATATATATTAGTTAGCCGATGTTTGGTTACTCTACGTGAGATTTTTGTATTTACAAAAAGAATTTTTACAATTCTAAGAGATTTTAAATCTGGACAGTAGGCAAGGCAAAGCCTATAGAACTACTCTCGGAAGTTAAACATTATTCGTTTTCTGATTATGAACCTATTATTATTGATTGTGACGTCACGAGACTTCATTAATGTGTCCAAAAAAGTAAAATTATTCTAAATAATATATTCTTTCTAATAATAATTATTATTTATGTTAATTACATAATAATTATTAATTATATTTTTTTCCATATATTATTGATTAATATTTTAATAATTAATTTATTATTGCCAAGATTTTGCCTTGCGAAAGGCATTCTACGTCATAAAATCGAAACTTATATCGGTTAATATTATTATCAATGTTGTGAAAGAAGCCCGTTTTTTCTTTTGCAACGAAATTAAATCAATAGTAAGCAAGAACAAAAATAGATCAATCACATTTTTGAAAAAATTTTGTCGATTTTCTCTCTTAAAAGCAGTAGTTTAGACACTATATATGAAACAGAATGGTTAAGTTACAAACTAAGATACTGATTAAATACTTAATTTAATAAACTAACTGAGTAAGAGTATAAATAATTTATGTTTATATCTATTTTATTTTATTATTTATATTAACGTTTAATATTTTCAGAAAACCAATATAAAGCTTCTCATGTAAAGTCTAATATACCTTTTATTTTCTACATATAAATATTTATATTTATATATAATGTCATTTAACTGTTAATACATAATTTATATTTTTAGGTATATATGAGTTATAGGTATATTTATATACTTCTAATTAAAATATAATTATTGCAAAATAACTATTATGATCCAGAGATATAACTATCATTGGTATTATCTGACTTCAGTAGCTCACACGGCTTCCCGAAATAGTGCAGATGGGGCAAGAGGATAGCAAACGAAGGTTTTGTTAACCGCCCCTCTGCAATAAGATGAGAGCTATTGTAATAGAAACACGAGTCAGTGGGGAAGTAGCTACCGAAGAAGATAGACCTTGAGTTGATGACCTGCTATTTGGTATATTAGGACAGTCTATAAATAGAAAAATTCTCCTGAATAAGTTTCATTCAGACGAAGATATTATCCACTTCTACAACCTCCAAGGATCACTTCCCTTAAAGTGATAGACGTCCTGCCAAATAATCGCACTTGAAGCTTCATCATCCTTGTTGTTGGGAGTTTTCGATCAATGCACTCTTCAATGGCAGAGGGTTCGATCCCCTGGAGGTCATACCCACAAACATGTCCCCTCACGACAAAAGCGCAATCTGACGTAACTCATTTTATCTGCAACATTCTCTCACGACAACTCAGACTTTATGAATTCCGACATTCCTTTCCTTCAGACGTATTCTTTACTGAATTCTACATTCATCCACTTCTATTCTTCTTATGTCTTCTGAGCTCCGTCCAACCTGGTCACTTTACTCAACACTCATACTCACCTAAACTATCTACCATAATATGATATCGACATTAACCAATATACCCAATAATATAATCATCCTTATATCTCCAATTGTATATTATTATATTTTTTTTTTCTACTCTCTCTCTCTATTACCTCTTATATATACTTATATCTTCTCTTCTACTCTCTTCTCTCTCCTTCATATATATTATATTATATATATATATAATATTATATATATATATATTATATATATATATTATTATATATAAATATATATATATATATTATTAATATATATATATATATTATATTAGTATCATATATATAATATATATATTATATTAAATAATATATATATTATATTATATATAATATATATGATATAATATAATAAATAAATATTATTATATAATATATATATATTGATATATATATATATATATATATATATATATATTAATATATATATATTATAATATATATATATATATATATTAATATTTATATATATATATATTATATTTAATATATATAATATATATATATATATATATATATATATATAATATATTATAATAATATATAGATATATTAATTAATATATATATATATATATTATATATATATATATTATAACTATTATATATATTATAATTTTACTAATATAAATATATTAATAATATATATTTATATATATTATAATATTTAATTAATAATATATATATTATATAATATATATATATAATTAATATTAATATATTAATAACTATCATATTATATATAATACACTATCATATTTATATCATTGATATATTTTTCATAAGTGTTACGTTATTTTTAAGTAATAGGGCGGTTGTGGAGTCGCCCAGTCCTTGTTTATGGCGAGGATCCACAAGCCGTCCCGGCGCCTCTCTTCCTATAGTCAATTCTGTTGTTGTGACCCGCTCTCATATCGCGTCTATTCTATGCTTTTACTCGATATAATATTTCCCTCTTATGACAAACATAGGTAAAGTACGTCAGAAAAGTGATATACTTTCTGTGTTGCAATTATTCTTATTACGATTTGATATGTATATAATGAAAGGATGCAAGAAACTCGTAATATGACGTTACGTAAGAGAAGGTGGATAAACTAATGAATGACTCACTAAGAATATCCACAAATCTATTTAACAAAAAGTGTATTAATTCGCCTTCTCTAGAAAATGTAACTTATAGCAAACCCTTTGAAAGAAATGAATGGTAGTAGAATTGTTGAACGTAAGTAGGATAATAATTGTTAGAGAAAGAAGCTCAATTGTGAATAAAATAGCTTAGATAATAGATATATAATATATAATTTATATATTATATATATATTATATATATATATATATATATATATATAATATATATAATGGGGAGTAATATAGATTTAGTAATAGATATATACATATTATAGATTGAATATGATAAATTTAATAGGATTAGATATAGTAATATAGTAATATATATAGATATAATAGATATAGATAGATAGATAGATAATTAGAAATATATAACGATATGAATTAGTAATTAAGAATAGTATATATATAGTTTTAAATAGATTTTTTATTTAAAGAATTATAATAGATTATTAATATGATATATGAATATTATGTGTGTCATGATTCTAGTAGTGTGTGGTTAGTTGTATTGTTTTATGTAAGTGATCAGATGTGATGAGAATAGATAGATATGATATCTATAGATAAGATTAGATAGATAGGATTCTAGATAGTAGATATGGATAGTGAGATATAGAGTTGTGTATAGTAGATAGATAGATAGATAGATAGATAGATAGACAGTATATAGATAGATAGATAGATAAATTAAGGATAGTAGATTAAGAAAAGATAGATAGATAGATAGAAGATAGATAGATCAGAAAATAGATAGATAGATAGATAGATAGAATTGAGTGATAGTATAGTAGTTAGTATGAGATTGATTTAGTGATTATGTATAAGAATCATGATAAGATTAGAAATATTAAACAAACATCAGCGCCACTGTTGACATTAGAAGTTGAAAGAGGATGAGAGAGAGAGGATGATTCGAGAGAGAGAGAGAATGAGAGAGATTGGAGACGAAGAGAGAGAGAGAGGAGAGAAGGAGGAGAGAGAGAGAGAGAGAGAGATGAGGTGAGATAGGTGTGAGTGTCGTGAGTTGATGTGATGTGTGTGAGTGGAGGTGTTGTAGGTACTGATAAATGAATTCTTCTATCTCTCCTGATTCTTGCCTATACCCACTGGTCTGTAAGATCTTCTAAGTGCCACTCTGAGATTAGTGTCATGAGACACCCAACTACTCTCAATCACTTGACTCTCTCTCTACGATGACGCTCAAAGAATAAGCAAGATATCCTAACTTTGGTTATATAAGTCCTTATTACTCACTGCGTTAACACATACTTCACTTTTCTTTTCACACTTTACACAAATTACCCCGTCAACCTATACTATAAAGATGTAAATGCGCAATAAAATTAGAGAAAACTACATAGTGTTCTTATATATAACTGCCCTAATGGAGTAATGTTACGTTCAACAACATAAATCTGGATGAGGATTGGTATAAGAAATAATATGCCCTTTCGGTAGAGCTAAATTCTCTAATTTTTAAATAATTAAAAAGCACAATAGAAGCACTGAAAACTGATGAAAAACACCATAGATCGGTGTGACAAAGTTTACGGTTGGTTTGGAGTATTTCTCTTGCTAACATAATAATGATGTCTGAACCAACAGATTAGTTGGTTTGTATATTAATGTGTCCATTGTAAAGAAAACGATTTAATTATTATAATGAATATTTTTTATGAAATACTAGTGACAATTTATTGCTCAGGATCGGGCATTTTTCGTGTATTCACATAGCGGAAAGGCTCAAGAAACTAAAGATGAATTATTCCTTTCTTTACCCTTAAACTTCTCATAGTGATAGCAGGAAGAGGTTAGAGGACACCAATAATTTTCCACAGAATGACTGTCACAAGGTTTATTTCCAAAAATCATTTTCCCCGTTTGGTGCAAAAACCGCTTTATTTTTCTGCTTAATTTTATCTTAAGAATTTACTTTTAGTATAACTATATGATATAGCAAGCGTATGCTAAATTTCATCAGACATTCTTTTAAATCTCTTGGAGTTAGATGATCCCTTCAAGGGTTATGTATTCCTACAAGATAGCTACCCTCTTAAATTCACATTAATATCTTTCAATTTGCAAACTTGATACTCCATCAACTCTTATGTCAATCACACCGCCAGTATAGATTATGATCAATAAATATAATATAATATAATAAGAATACATAATATATATATATAGATATATATTAATATTAAGTAATATATATATATATATAAAGCAATTCTCTCTTTGGTGACACAGAATATTACTTTAAATCATGATGCAATATATGCAACGAATATCATATTTATTGTGGAATGTGGAGAAGTTATAAGATATATATATATAAATGAATAAGTGAGTAAAGTAATAAATACATAAGTAATAAGAATAGTATAAAGTATAATATATATTATATAATTATAAAGTTATAAGTATATATATAAAGTAATAAGTTAATAATATATAAATATGGTATAAAAAAGTAATATATAATATATAATATATATTAGTGTATATAAATATAAGTATTAAATAAGAAGTATAATACTACTACTAATATAAAGTATATAAATTATATATAAGTAGTATATAAATAAATATAATATCATAGTTATTCTTTAATCTTGTAGAAAAGGAAAAGCGAGATATACCAAAAGTGAAAACAGCGTAAAAATTAGGGGGGACAGATGGTGGACTCTGGAAACAATTGAATTTTATGATCATATCTTGTAATTAATAATTAGAGGACCAAGAAACGATGTTATTATCATTTATTTACTCAAAAACTCTTCCTTCCATCAATATCTTCTCAATCACAACTTTTTGAAATTAAGAGACCATTTTTCAAGCACGGAGTTAAGGCTTAGGGTGGTAGTAAAATATTTTTTTGGGTGCATCGTTGTACTTCTCGATTCATAGTTAAAGACATTTTATTACTACTAACAAAAAAACAGTTTGTAGAGAGGTTGGATGTGCTTTGAAAAGTGTAATAATAGACAACCGCAACATCGACATCTATAATACACCTTCCATTATTGATTGTTTCTATTTAATAAGAGAGGTCGTATCTATAACTTTAAGTGAAGTACATTGTCACACATATCTGAGGTGGTTCCTCTTATTACAAAACTATTTACTTGGTATTTTTCACTTTAAATTCATGTGTTGCCTGGGCGGTGCTGCGTCGTCTCTCCCTCTACCGTACTCCCTCTCGTAACGCCCTTCTCTCCCTCATATGTGCTGTGACAATATATTTTGAACAATTGCTTTCACTCCATGTTGTATTACAGCCTGTACCTCACGCATACCTTCTCCTCTCTGAAAAGTGATCGTGTGACCAATCATAACACCAGTCATTGACACACCACTACTCCAACTCTCTACCAAGAAAAAACCTAACACTTATTTAACAATTATTAGCTGCACGAGAAGAACATTTTAAAATGTTCTATAAGTTTCCCACTACCAATTCAATTTATAATCTTTCAAGAACAGTAATAAGATAAATACAACAAAAAAGAAAAGACATACGGAAGATAATATTGTAGAAAAATAATTTCTCAAGTAAAAAAATATTTCTCTAATCTGAGAGTGTTAAATATATATAAAAGGAGAAAATGTAGTTCTTTGGCAAGTTCTCGCACCACAGTTTTCACACATTACACCACACTACACACTCCACACACACACACATTATATATATTATATATATATAATATCATAAAATAATTATTATTATTAAGATAATGTATATAATATATAATATATATATATACTATATATTATATAATATAATAAACCAATGCTCTAAACATAATTCGTTATTGATGTAATTAAAACTCTCGCGTTCGTCCGCAGTCGGTTTATAAATATTCATGTGTGTAGGACGTGGTCTCTCAAGACAGCTATATAGCCTCAGTAGAAACACACCAAAGCAAGCAATCACCGTCAGGAATGGACGAGAATAGAGAGGCCCTCGCTTTAGAACCGGGATTCACTTTTACAACTCCAACCCTCCACGCATCTAGTATTTAAGAAACCATAGCCACAATAAAAATCACCTATAAAATAAACAATATTTCTAACTATACATAAAATCAAACACAATGAAGAGAGAGGAGAGATGAGAGAGAGAGAGATTCCTTGATTTAAAATTCTGGAATCACTCCATATTGCCGATCTTCAAACCTTCTCTAACAGTGATAGGGGCAGCTTATTACTGAAACTGCAACTTTCATAACTAAAACAGGATGTATTTTAATTGATACATTTCTTGTGTGTCAGATGAATGTTGATTACTAATAGATATTTTTATTTGGTAAATTTAAAAAAAAAAAAAAAAAAAAAAAGAAAAAAAAAAAAAAGAAAAAAACTGCCGTGCCTGATGATGGGAATAGTACACTTCCCGAAACGTAGACTTATAAATGATTTTTATCGAGGCAATCAGATTAGGTACAGTATGTTATGATTGGAGAGAAAAAGTCGAGAGTTAAGTGCACCATGTATTTTTGCTTGCAGCTAGCTTGCTGATCGATGTGAGAGAGTTTAAGGATTTAATAAGAGAGAGAACATTTTAAAGAAAGAGTTATTAATTACATCGAGAAACTCACACCAATTATGTTTAAAGGCAATTGGTTATGATAATCATTGAAAAAACCAGAAATTTGCCCGAAAATAGCAATAGATAGTGAGCAAATGTATATATCATTATAAGTATATATTATATAATATACATATATATATATTATATATATATATATATTATATATATATATATATAGGAGGAGAGGATAGGGTGATATAGAGATAACTAATAGGTATATATATATAATAAGTTATATATAACATAATATATATCAGGGATGGAAAAAGAGAAGGCATGTTATCTTTCATAAATAAAAAATCTTTTTTTTTATCTTTATTTTTCTTTTATTTTTTACTTAAAAATCTATATTCTATTTATTTTTTATTGAAGTGATAGTGTTGCATTCATACTATATTAATGTTCGTATAAGTTTGTTGAGAAGCCAAGAATAATTAGCACTGTGATTAAATATATATTACCACACTCAAAAAAACAACAATTTCAATTTTAAACAAACATTTATTCACTTTCACCTCAAATTTATTTGGGATTATTTCAATTATATAAGAGAGATAGTATAAGGAAGAAAAGAGAGAGAGGATGAAGATAGATAATAGAGTAATGAAGAGAGGAATAAAGAAAGAAAGTTAAGCATACTAAGATGTTGTTTTTCGTTTTAAATGGATCTACTTTCTACTAAATTAATCATATAATAGCGTTTATTTGAATCAATTTATAAGTGTTATTTATATTAGTTTCGCCTTATATATGTAATACGTCGAGTTATAGCTTTATTTATTTATGTTATATTATTATATTACTATATATATAAAAAGAAGAGCGGAAAAAGTAAGTAAGTATATAATATATATATATATATATAATATAAATATATAAATAGTAAATAATTATATATAATATATAATAGTATATATATATTATAATCTAAATGACAATGATTATGAATTAATATATATAATAAGTAATATATATACTTAATATAGAAAATAATAATAAATAGTAAATAGTAAAGTATAGAATAATGAAGTGATAAAGAAATGAGAAGTGATATTTATATGTTAACGATTATGTACTTTACTATTATATTATAAAGGCTTTACTCTATTTATCCTCTATCTTCCAGCTCTATATTTACATAATAAATGTGAATACTCACATACATATTAATTTTACTTTGCCTTATATCAAAATAATTTTACTATTCAATTATTATATATTATTAAATTATTAAAATATAAGTGATATAGGCTCGCTGTATACTCTTATAGTGAAGTATTTTTACTCTCTCATATCTCTCTCTCATCTACTCTCCGTCACTCTCTTCACTCTCTTCTCCTTCTCTTCTACTCTCACTCTCTCTCTCTTACTCTCTCTTATATTAATATTATATTATATAATATATTATATTATTATATATATAATATATATATATATATATATATATATATATACTATATATTAATATATATTATATATATATATATATATGATATATATATATATATATATATAATATATATATATATATATATATATATATATATAATATATATATATATTATATATATAATATATATTATTGATATAATATTTATATATATTATATTTATATTAATATATATTTATATATTATATATATATATAATAATATATTATATATATATATATATATTATATATATATATATAATATATATATATATATATATATATATATATATTATATATATATATATATATATATATATATATATATATATATGTGATGTGTGTGTGTGTGTGTGCGTGTGTTGTGTGTGTGTAGGTGGAGGTGTATGTGTATGTGTGTGAGATGGCAAATTAGGCTTAAAAATTTATATAATTCGAACAATTTTCTTCGGTTTGAGATTGCTAAGCCAAGGAATTTTAAGTAATTTTCTCCTTTTTAGTTTTAAGTTGCCAATGAGTGACCTCGAATTAGTGCCATCAGCGCCCTCTGTCGGCTATAAATGACCTCGTCAGAGTCACATCACTCCCCCTAGAAGACTTCTCGCCAAAATGGCTACCATTACGCGCCCCTTCCCCGCTAAAATTAGCCGTGATGAAAGCATAAAATGCCCCAAATGGCTTATCCCTAATGCGTCGAAAAACTTTATTTTGGCCTTTACGTTGCATGTATTCAAGGGTTATTAAGTCAATTAAGAATAATTCTTCTTCATATTATTCTTTAGCGGAGCAGGGGGCGGATCGAGGAGAGTGTTCTGCTAATTAGGTCGAGATTAGGGCGCTGTCAGGGGAACTATTAGGTAATTTGTCCTTAATTAAAACTGTTGACGAAGCTGACTGACGAATGGTCGGTGATGGTGCAGGGATCGGAACGCCGCGAAATCCAGCTCTCTTTGATATCCAATTTGGATTGACTTGATTAGATTGGCTTCGTTTTAAATCATGAGTGTATGTATGCATGTTTGTGTACTCTCTCTCTCTCTCTCTCTCTCTCTCTCTCTCTCTCTCTCTCTCTCTCTCTCTCTCTCTCTCTCTCTCTCTCTCTCTCTCTCTCCCTCTCAGAGCAAGCCGCATTTAGCTCGTTATTTATTAATCAATTTACACCTAGATGATTGATAATTAAGAAAGAAGTGATTGGATCAAAATTAAGCTCGTTGATTGCAGTTCTTTTTTTATAATTTGTTGGACAAACATTAAATATAACTGATTAAATAGAAATGACTTCATGCCGTGGAGAAATACACGAACACCCTAACACGTGTTTATCATTTTACTCATCATCGATGAAATAGATTCAAATGATTCATCAAAATTTACACTGCTGGAAAGTTTACCTTATATTAAAATTAAATTTACAAAAGAAACTCAGAAGGAAACTGTATCTGTTTTTGGCATTTCAAATTGAAACTTCAACAGCAATTATCAGTCTACATCAACAACCGTGAATACATAGCTCTGATGTAGTTGTAAGGTCCAGGATATGAGGGGTCAATGATGGTGGGTTATAATAATGTGAGAGTTGGTAGGAAATAGAGGTCATTATGAAGAGCAGATCAGACGAGGTGGGGTAATAAGAAGATGAAGCGATAGGGAGGTCATGTAAGGAGGAAGTCTGAAAGCTGAAGAGCTCATACAAAGAGAGGTCGTGAGTAGAAGGAGATCATGTAAGAAGAGGTCAGAAGAGAAGTTTACCGTGTCTCTAAAATCCTGATTCAAAATTGATGGTTCAAAGTTATCAGTTGACAACTTATAACGAGTTCACTCAAGATCTGCTAGATTCCAACCAAAAAGAAAATCTGGAAGAAAGTCAACAGTAGAATATGTACTGTATTTTTATTGTAAGTTATTGAAGGTTGGATGGAGGATACGTGGGTTATATCTTTCGACAGAATTAGTACGCCGGATTTCTCCAATTTGTTGAAACACAAAAATGTCATAAAAAAATTAAAATCTTAAATAAAAATGTCTAAACCGATATGGAGATACTTTATTTGCAAGTTTATTATATATTATGAGAGAGTGGAGTGAGATTTGTGGATGCATAATTTCATTCACCATCCCTTGAACTAATTACTGATAAATCTTGGTTTATCAGGAATTATGTGTCTTCAAATCCCGGATTGGCAAAAATCAGCTTTTTCAAGACTCTAAAAACCTTTCTTGCATAGAAAATTGTAACATCTTTCGGTCTTCTTACCTCAACTTATCTGAACATTTTGTAATTTTAAAAATATAACTCCAACCTTTTCTTCTACCTCCCTCCCTGTTTAAACTTCTGTTAAGCTGGAACCTTGCTCAAACTTTTCCTCTAATTCCACTCTATACAGTTAGAGAGCTATTCCCCTCTCCACCTTCTTTCAGACCCTCATTAAAATGTTATTTTTGCCATCTTGAGATAGTACTTAAGAAGGCGGAGATGCTTAAGTTATCCCTCCATGTTCCTCCAAACTTGTGTTTCTGAGCTTCGCACCCTGCCTTTGCTAACCTCTTTTCCTCACTGCCTATAAACTCCAACCTTTCCCTCCTGCTGAAAAGAAATGCATTCATTCAGCATGTGCTGAAGAAGCGGGACTCCAGTCAACAATCCAATTATAGTCCTATCGGCTTTAACCTCTGTTTTCTTCAAAAGTTTTTCAAACTATTCTTTAAGAAGGGTTTAGAAGCATCGTTAAATCTTGTCTAATCCCATATGTGATAGATTTAGTGATGTTAAAAGGATATTCATTGAGAAGCCAAACCCGTTCTTAATCATGTTAGCAGTTAGTTATTGGTACTTATTAATGTACTGTATTAGATTCTCTATTCGTAAGTTCTCTTTTTTTTTCGCGAGGAACAGAGTGAAGGATGAGTATACATAAGGTGTATTATTTGAGTGGTATACTAAAATTTAATAACAAAGTATATGCCTATCCTATTCAATTTTCAAGATGTAATAGTTATATGAGCTTCTTTTGTTGCAGTTTCTAGTACAATAATCGTATTATAGATAAAATGGTCGATTAAACAAGGAATAATGGTTTTTATTCAAAATCCAAAAGTGATATCTTTTTGTAAGTATATTATGAAATAATCCATTGGTTTTACTTATAACCAAATAAAATGAATTACCTGTTGTTGATTCGATTGCAAAGGAAAATTTTGAAAAACATAGTCCTCATTCATTATTTTTATATGTCGTAAATTGAAAAACAGTTATCCAAATATTATATATCATATATATATATTATATATATATATATATATATATATATATTATATATAATATATATATAATATATATATTCACTATTATATATATATATATATATATTGTTCTCGATGCTCAATTTCAGAATAAGAAAAAATACCGTTTAGTAGAATCTGTAACTTACAATTTATTGCACTGAGTGTTATTACACTAATCTCGGTTCTCACACATCACAACAAATAAAGACAACATGTTCAACAGAACATACTTCCTAGTTTGCAAATCTCACCTTTTAACTAATCGTTTTATTCAGAGCCATTTTTCGAGATATACTCTAGCTTCCTGTTCGATTTAGTCCCCTTCAATCTAAGTTCTTCAGATAACGCGTTAATAACGCTATCGCTTGCTCAAAATTTGATAAATCTGTACTATGCGTTGAAAAAGCTCATTCATGGCGAAGACATAACTTTTGAAAGAGTTAATAGGGTTAACCAAATAGAACGCTATAATCAAATAGCTGTTCTGTAATATTGTAATTAGGAAATAAAACGCCGCGATAATACGTAATTTTTAGAAATAGTTAAATAATTTTTATATAATACATGTGTTTTCAACAACTAATGAAATATTTAGTATAATATATAAACATAATATTTGAAATTTCATTTATATATAAAAACGTCTAATTTAAGACACCTATAATACAATTAATTAAATTTCTACATTTTTCTGTCTATTTTGAAATTGCCATTTTTCAATTGATATTAACACCATTATTTTTATTCAAATGCCTGTAATAATTAACTTGTAAAACTCAAATATTATTTAAAGATTTAACCTAGTACTATATATATAGTTATATTATCATAGTTATAGTCTCAAATGTAGAAATTTAGGAAAATCGTATTTTATAGAGAGTTCTTAATAAATATTGATAATGTGATTAAAATTTAAGAAATAAAGCGTATTTTTAGTAAGTATAAAAATTATTTTAATTACTAATTATTAAAACAGGTTTACAACTAATGAAATATTTGGTATTTGTTAACATAGATGAAATAATTTTGAAAATTATTTCTCATTAATAAAACGTCATATTAAAGCACCTAACTATTAAATAATTATCTACTTTTATCTGCTTTATGAATATATATAGCTATATTCCAAATGAAACAACATTATTTTTTCCAAATGCTGAAAGAGTATATCACCTATATAGTTAAAAACTCATTTTAAGATTTAAACGAATTAATTTAATCAAATGTATTGTAGAAGGTAATTAAAATAAATCGTTAACATTTTATAAGAGTTCTATAAATTTGTAATTATTATATGATGAAATTTTAATAATTTATTCACTTAATAATTTAAAGTGATATTTATTTTTATTAAAAAGGATTTTTCACAACAAAATGAAATTAATTTAGGTATATAAAAAAAAATATTATGTAAATTATTCATTAAATAAAATTCAATTATTAGACACCTATAAAAACTATTTAATATAAATATTTACTATTTATCTGAGAGCTTTTTGAAAAATACTGGAATTACTCCAACCATATATATTTTATTCAAAATTGGCTGGGAAAGAATAACCAGTTAAAAATACTCACTTTACAATTGTGTAAGACACATTTGTAGTGCAAATAAGTAATGTCAGGAGGTGATCGGATAAGAAGTTAAAATGTAGAAACGATGTCGTAGCGTTTAAGAATTGGAGCTCAAGTTTAGTAATAAGTGGCAGGAACCTGTGAAAGAGTTAAAAGAAAGAGAAGCGAGTGTAAATATTAGAAGTTAAATTTTTTACTTCAATACCTATATGAACAGATAGATTATTTCATCCATGGAGAGATAGAGAGCGAAATTTTGGTTTGGAGGGGATTTGAACTTACCGAAATATATTCAACTGTTTAAGTAAAATAGTCAGATTGGCATAGAGAGGCAATGGAGCATACTAAGCCGGTGCGAGGGGAGTAGTAATACAGACAGCACTTCAGCAGTTATTCTGTGAGTCTGTGTTGATGTGAAATACTGCATTGCGCGGAAAATAGAGAAACACACTGATGATGAGAGATCATTCAAATGCTAGAGAGATGCGGAGAAACGAAGACAGTGAAGGGAAAAGAGCGAATCTGCAGATGATTTAGAGAAACAATGATATTTAAAGGCTCAAGATATAACTTGTAAGAGCATCGTTGAGAACTAATTAGTAAATGGGAAGAAAGATCGTACTTTTAAGAGTTTATAGAATTAATGTACACCTGTGGAGAAAAGTGATTTAGAGAGAGAAAGACCGTAAAAATGTATGAAGTTATGTTTTATTAAAAAGCAGGGTGGTTTCAAGAAACTAATGGTATTGGAATAGACGCGGAAGGGAGAAAGGAGGAGGGATTGAGATTAGGTCAGTATGTAGCAACCAGGTAATTTAATCCACTAAATACTATTAATAAATCCAACTTTGGTACCTTAGTTCCAAACCGAACACAAGCGCTTCTTCATTAACAAGCCAGAAAAGCTCCCAAAGTAAGAGGAGGACTGGGATGAACAATACCGAGTTAAAAACTCTATTATCTAAGATTTGATAAGTCCTTAATTTATTTTTGTCGAAATGTTGAAATTTGGAAAAATCGTGACTATGATCTAAGAGTTCTAAAATCCTTGTAGATGTTAGACCATATAGCATAATTATAGAGAAGATGCGAGAGTTTTAGCGGAAAGTGTGTAGAAGGTGGCTAGAAATAAGGAACAGAGTTTCTGAGTCAAATATCGAGAGGAATAGTAAATTACTAGGATATAAAAAATCTAGAGAGTATTAGGAAACTGAGTGTAAAAAAGAGCGTTGGCTCCAATTCCCTAAAGAACACTAACTAAGCAATATATTACAGAATGCACTTTTCTGCCTTCCTTTTGCGGAACACTTTGGTCATTTCAATGAAAGCAAGAGGAATGTCAATTAATGATGTTAATCAAGAATAGTACTTAGTAATAAATCGAGTTAAATAAATAAACTCAATTTTGATTAACCAAAAAATTCAATGTTGAAATTTAGGAAAATCGTAACTTTTAAGAAGTTCTAATATATTGTATAATATGTGAAAATTTAATAGAAAAGCGTAATTTAAGAATAAAATTTTTTATTTATAATTATACGATATTTTCCAAACTAATGTAAATATGATTTATATAATATATAAATAAAACTAAATATTGAAATTTCATTTAAAAAATAATACTATCATATATTTAATAAATTAAATTTGAAACTTTTAAATAAATTGCCTTCCACCTTAAAAAATATTGGCATTTTACAAATGAAAAACACATATATAATATATATATATTATTTTTATTATCTAAATGCTGAATATACCGTTAAAAAACTCATTTATTAAGATTTACCAAATAATTTCAAATGTTGAAATTTAAGGAAAATCGTAACTTTTAAGAGTTCTAATTTAAGAAAAAGAGTAATATTTAATGAAAGTTAAAAATTTTTATTTATTAACAGGTTTCAACACTATAATATGAAATTAATTTAGTGGTATATATATAAAATACAAAATATTTATAGATAATTATCTATATTTAAACAATGTCAATTATTTAAAGACATATCCATAAACAATATACATTAAAATAATATTTTTTATTTCATGCTTTTTTGAAATTGCATTTCAATAATACACATTATTTTTTCAAATGCTGAAATACCGTTAAAAACTCAATATTTTAAGTTTAACTCTAAATAATTTCAAAGTTGAATATTTAGAGAAAATCCGTAACTTATTAAGAGTCTTATATAATTAACGTAATGTGAAAATATTAAGAAAAAAGCGGTAATAGTAAAAAATTTATTAACAATTTTATTATTAAAACAGGTTTACACAACTAATAAAATATTTATATGAGTATATAAAAACCATAATATTGAAATTTCATTAAAAACGTCAATTTAAGACACCTAAAACTATTAATGTAAAATTCGCTTTTCTGCTTTTTGAAATTGCAATTTTAATGAGAACAACATTATTTTTTTCAAATGCTGAAAAATATCCCGTGAAAAACTCAATTTTAAAGAATTCCAAATAATTTCAAGATGTTGAAATTTCATAGAAAATATCGTAACTTTTAGGTTACATATATAAATTTTTATGGGTAAATGTGGGTGAAAAAATTTTTTATTAAAAAGATATATAAAAAGCCTTTGCATTTTATAAAATTTTATAATTAAATAGAAAAAAGTTTTAAAAAAAATAAATATTTTTTTATTAAAAACAGTGTTTGCTACAACCAATTGGGATATTAGGGTTTTATTAAGGATATGAAATTTCCATTAAAAAACATCGATTTAAGATTCTAAAACTATAATAAATTCATTTTTCTGCTTTTTGATAAAATTTGTACCATTTTCCAAGTAATGATATTTCATCAAATGACTGAGTAAATACTGTTAAAAACTCAAATTTTAAAGAAATTAACCAAATATAATTTCATGTTGAAATTTAGGAAAAAATTAGTTACATTTTAAGAGTTCTAAAATTTGTAATTTGAAAAAATTTAATAAAAGAAAAGCGTAAAATTTTAGAAGTTAAAAATTTTTTATTAATAAACAAAGGCTTGAAACCATCATAAATTATTTATTGTAATAAAGTTTTTAAAAGTTTAAGAAACTAATTTCATTAAAATAAATATAAATTTAAGACACCTAAAATCAAATTATTAAATTCTCTTTTATCTTATATGAGAAATTGACATTGACAATGAAAATCATTATTCTTAAATGCTTACAAAATACCTAGTTAAAACGTCACATTTTAAGATTAACCATAATTTCAAATGTTGAAATTTAGGAAAATTACGTACTTTTATTAAGAGTTCTAAACATTTGTAATGGGAAAATTTAAGAAAAAGCGTAATTCTTAGAAAGTTTAATAATTTTTTTTATTAAAACAGGTTTCAAAACTAATGAAATATTTGTATATTAAAAAACAAAATTATATGAAATTTCATTGAAAAACGTCAATTTCAGACATTTAAAAAAACTATTAATAATTCACTTTTCTGCTTTTTTGAAATTGCATTTCAATGAAACATAATTAATTTTTTTAAAATTTGCTAATAGAATGAGGAGCGTAGATTTAAATAACTTCAAATTCTTAAGTTTACCACATAATAATGCAAAATTCAGAAATTAGATACAGGTAATAAAAATGTTAATAATGGAGATTAAGAGTATATGTAATTTGTGGGTGAAATATTAAGCAAAAGCGTAATTTAAAGAAGTTTAAAAATTTTTTTATTACATATAGGTTTTTAATTACTTTTATTGAAATATTTGTATTTAAACACAATATTGAAAGTTTTTCAAAGAAAAATTATTTTTAGAAAATCCATAAAACAACTAATTTAAATTCTCTTTTTCTGCTTTTTGAAATTGCAATTCAATGAAACACATTATTTATTATTCAAATGCTGAAAATAGCGTAATATAAAAATTCTTCATTTATTTAAGAATTAACCATAATTATTTTTCAAAATATGTTGAATTATTATCTAGGAAAAATTCGTACTTTTTATTAGAGTTCTAAAATTTGTAATGTGAAAATAATTTAGAAACAGCGTAATTTTAGAAGTTAAAATTATTTTTACTAAAATTAAGGTTTTTACACAACTAATGAAATATTTTTAGGTAATATATTTATATATAAAACGAATATTGAAATTTTATTTAAATTAAAAAATAACAATTTAAGACACCTAAACTAATAATACTAATTCACTTTTCTGCTTTTTATAATTGCATATTCAATATATGAAACTAAATTCATTTATTTTTTTTTAATTGCTGAATAAATACTGTAAAACTATCAATTTTAAGTATTAATACCAATTAATTTCAAATTATTGAATTTAATTAGGAAAAATATCGTTAACTTCTTTAAGACTTGGCTGCCAGAAATTGTCTAGTTGAAGAAAATATGACTGTAAAAATTGGGGATTATGGATACAGCTTACAGTTGTATCAAGATGAATATTATTTGGCTGAAAAAATACTATAATATTGATTATATTTCCATTTAATAAATATTCCTGACACAATTTAAGACACCCTAAACTATTAATAAATTTACTTTCTGCTTTTTGAATTGCGATTTCAATGAAACACATTGATTTTTCAAATGCTGAAAATATAACTACTCAGTTAAATTTAAAACTCAATTAATAGGTTATATACAATAATATTTCATATGTTTATATAATTTGGAATCGTACTTTTAGAGTTCTAAATTTGTAATTTAGATAATAATTTATGAAAAGAGCGAGTAAATTAGAAGTATAATATATAGTTTAATTTTATTAAAATATATTGGTATTTCACCAACTATATTGATAATATTTATTGGATGATATATATAAACTAAAATATTTGATAATGTTCATAATTAAAAACGTCAATTATATAATATAGTATATTATATAAGATCACATAATTACAGTTTATATAAAACATTAATAAAATTCTCTTTCTTGCATTTTTGAAAATTGCATATTATTAATGAACCATGTATTTTCAGATATAGCTAGAAATTAAGTCTCATATAGTTAATAATACATCAATATTTAAAGGGATCCAAATAACTGGTAGAGGTGACAATTAATAGTTCTAAAGTAATATTTACGTATTTGATGACCTGTTTGATGAAAATTTAGAATACCTGTTTGACTTAAATATTTAGATAGCTATTATTATTTTATTAAAAAACTTTTCTCAACAATAACTAATGAATATAATTTATTTGACGAATAAAAGAAAACATAGAATATTTAGAGAAGATTTTTCATTAATAAAACGTCAATTATTTAAGACACCTCATAAAACCTATTAATAAATTCACTTGTCAGCTTTTTGAAAATAAAGTCTATATCTTGAAACAAATATTATATAATCTTTTCAAATGTATTCTTGAATAAATAGTCTTCTGAGATTAAAATTAATCCATCGAATTTATAGACAAGTTCTTTTCCTCTACGAAAGATTAAAATATTAATACCTCAATTTATGATTCATTTTTTCTTTAATTATTTCAAGTGATTTTGAAGAGATGTTTATCTAGATAATAGTCGTCAGACAAATGTTACTGAGAATATGAGTAGAGCACGAGAGTAGAAATATGTTAGAAAATTAAAATTTTTTATTAGAGAACTCGAGGATTATTTTCACAATCTAATATAATTACATTTTTATTGGTATACTATGTTAAATTATACAAATATTTTCCGTATAATTAATATTTCATTACAATAAATCGAGTCTTTCATATATTCTATATTCGAATTTCCCAAGTAACAGTCAATAATAAATTGTCTTTTATCTAGTTTCTATTTTGAAATTGCAATTTAGAGACTGTATACACACTAGTTCTTATATCATTTTCAAATGGCGGGAGTGGAGAAGTAGCGCGATAGATTTAAGTGATAAGGTTTGAGAAAAACTTCTAGTCTGTAAGAGAATATGTGAACACTGCAATACATTTCAATCGTTTGAAATTAGTAAGAAATATCCGTACGATTAAGAAGAGTTACATAAATGTTGTACAGATAGAGAAATCTGTCAGAGAATTTAAAGCGTAATTTTCATGAAGCATGTTAATTTTTTCTAATTAAAACAGAGATTCTGTCATAAACTTAGATGAGAATATTTAGGTTATATATGTAAATGTGAGAGATAATTATTTATCATTACTAATGATGATTGAAATTTCATTTGAAACAAACGTCAGATATTAATGATCAACGTCATTAATAAAGCACAATGAAATCTTTTTAATTCTCTAATTCACTGCTATTCTTTGAAAACTTGCATCAATGGACAAGTATTCACATTATTTTATTCAATGACACTGCAAATATCCAGTTTTAAAATCTCATTTAAGATTACGCATACTATTCTTCTAAACTCGCCTGAAATTTAGTTCAAGACAGAAAAAAGAGGAGTCAGTTACTTCTATAAGAGTCTAATCTAAATTTGTTAATGTAGAAATTTAAGAAAGTCGTAATTTTAGAAGTTATAGTATTTTTTATGTAACAGGTTTTTCTTTCTTCTAACATATCAAATAAATTTGATATTTGGTATAGTAATTAAACAAATAATGTGATAATATTCATTAATAAAAATTCGTCAATGTAAAGATTTACACCTAATAACCTATTAATTAGAATTAAGCTTTATGTATCTAGGTCTGTTTATGATATATGCATTATCAATTGAACACATTTAATTATTTTCAAAATGCTATAGAAAAATCCGCGTTAAAATCTAAGATATATTAAGAATACCTTAATTTTCCTGCAATATAGGTGAACTTTGCATATAAGCAAAAAATCGTACTATATTTTAAATGAGTATCATAAATTATTTTCATATGATGAAAAATTAAGATAAAAAGCGTAATTTTTATATATATTATATATAAGTTAAAAATTTTTTTTATAAAAACAGGTTTTAACAACTAATTAATGAAATATTTGGTATTTAAAATCAAATATTGAAAATTTTCAATTTAAAAATTTCAATTCAACTACTAAATAACTATAATAAATACTTTTCTTGCTTTTTGAAATTGCATCTCAACGAAACACTTAACTATTATTTTTAATATCAAAATCTGCTCGAAATACGCTTAAATCAACAACACTAACATTCATTACCAGACCTTCACAACAAATAATTTCAAAATGTGTGTCTGAAAAACCTAGGAAAATTCGTAGCCACTTGTAGAAGAAAGATAATACTAACAATTTTGGTGACATGCTTGAAAATTCATAAGGAAGAAAAAGAACTGCGTAATTCTTATAGTAATAGTTAAAATTTTTTTTATTAAAACAGGTGTTTGCGCACATACCATATAATTCGAGCAACTAGTTCTCGGCCTAAAATTATGTAAATCAAACAAATCATGTCGAGACTATCCTACTAATATAAATCAACTAGCGTTCCAATTCATAAACACACAACACTATGTACTAAGACAGAATGTATAATTAAATTTAATATAGCACAATCTAGGATTACTGCTTTAATTGATATAAAATATACATTAACTTAGAAACACTTATTTTTTTTTTCAAATGCTGAAAATACTGTAAAAACCTCAACAATTTTTACAATTTTAAGAATTAAACAATAATTTCAAATGTTGAAATTTAGGAGAAACCGTACGTACTTTTAAGAGTTTAAAATTTGTAATGTGAAAATAATATATGCAAAAGTAGCGAAATAAAACGATCTCTAAGAAGTTTCACAGAACATTGATTCTGACTCTAAGATTACAGGTGTTTACTGACATCTTATCATGTTAACTATAACAGATCAACTTTTGCGTATGCTAAAAGCACACTATTTAATGATCAAAAACGTTTGATACCAATAACAAACCTCGACTTGAGAGTACACCACGACTAACAATCATTCGAGTAATACTTTTGCGACCTTTCTGCTTTTTGACATAGAAGCATTGTCACAAAGAGAAACAGCATCATGACTTAGTATATTTTGGATTTTTTTCTAGGGAGAGCTAAAATAGTATATAGTTGAGAACTACGTGGATCATAAGAAACCAACTCTGAGCTCACAATCCTCTTATAGTGATTGATTACCACGAAACCTAAATTCACATTCATAAATGTTGAAAACGATTTATGATTGTCAAATCATGGCGTACGTTTATAATGCCACAGACTGCGATCTTATTATTGGTGGTATATAGTGAAAGAATTTATGAAAAGAATGTCGCTCTAATATCTTCATCTAGAAAGCTAATAGATCTTATTCTATATTCAAACTGATGCTTTATCTATCTACCAACTTATTCTGAATCATATCTATCTAGTATACTATTAACATAAACATACTATTGAGCACTATTTTTATTCATATTTCATATTCATATACGTCATTAAAATCTACCTATCTAAACATCACTAATTACTCTTAAAATTTATCACTATTTCTATGACTTTTCTATGATCATATTTCGCATTTTCTACATCTGATATCTCACTAATCTATCTAGTCTACTACTATATATATATATATATATATATATATATTTATTTACTCATAAAGACGACATTTTAAACGAGCTAAAACTCTAAATATTTAAGAGTAAATTCAATAATGATTTGAAAGGTTGTAAATTTGGAAAAATCGTAATAAAAAAATTTAAGATATAAATTTGTAATGTGAAAATTTAAGAAATGCGTTTAATATTTAGATAAAATTTTTTTTTTAATATTAAAATAACGAAACTGAGCACATCTTATTAATAGAAAAATATATATTATTGGTATATAAATATATATAAACAAATAATTGAAATACTTTGCATTAAAAACTTTCACAATTTTAAGATACTATAATAAAAATACTAATTAATTAAAATTAATAAGCTTTTTCATTCACTTTTTGGAAAGTTTGCATTTTAAATGAAATACTATTATATTTTTTCAAATGCTTGAGTAATATTTATATACCATAGTTAAAAACTCAAATTTTAAGATTTACCAAAATAATTTCAATGTACGAAATTTTATATGAGGAAAAATTGTACTATTAAAGAGGTCGAAATTTTAGTAAATGTTAAAAATATATAAGAAAAAGTTGTTTTCTGAGTCAGTTAATTATTTTTATATTCAAAACAGGTTATATTCAAAAACTACATTACTGTCTTGATAGTATTAATAAACAATAACAAATATTAGTAAAATTATTCTATATCAACAATCGATCTATAAGAGACACCATAAATTACAATAATAAAATTTCACAAACTTGTAGCACTTTGATAATTGCATTGTCAATGAAGAAACGATTATTATCAATATTAATATCAATTGAGCTGGTAAAAAATACGCGTAAATAAACTCAATTTTTAAGATTTACCAAAATATAATTTCAAATGTTGAAATTATAGAGTAAAATCGTTGTACTTTTAATTGAAATTTTCTGTTGAATGTGAAAATTTAGAGAAAAAAAGCGTATTTTTAGATAGATAAATTTTTATTATAAAATCAGGTATTTTCACAACTAATAATGAAATATTTGAGTATATAAAACATAATACATTAAAAATTTGGATTTACAAACCACTCAATTAAAAGTTATAAGATTACTACACAAACACATAAATATATATATATAATAATTTACTTTTCTGCTTTTTTGAGATTAAATAGCATTTCATTTCAATGTAACACATTATTGTTTCAAATGCTTAAAATACCGTTATAAAGAAAAGATGCAAATCAAATGAATTTACCTGATAAAACTTTTATGAAGATCTCGAAGAAATCGTCATTTTAAGAGTTACTAAATTGGTAACCTTTTAACTAAAGATAAGCTTTAGTTTTAGTATTTGTTTAAAATATTTTTATTAACTTTTATCTAACTTTATTTGTGAAAACTATTTGTACACTTTAAGGAAATATAAATATAACAAAATATTTTATTTCTAAAAATTTCATTAAAAAACCGTCAATTTATAAGACATCATAAAACCCTATTTACAAAAGCTAAACTTTTCGTTGATTATTTTATGAAATGTCATATTGGGTTAAATGAAACTTTATTTTTTCAATGCTGAAAATACCGTTAAAAAATAACTTACAATATTATTTAAGATTTCACCTAAATAATTTCTATAATTGAGTTATGAATAAAAATCTTAAGGAAAAATATTACGTATCATATTTAAAGAGTTCTATATATTTTTATCATTAGTGAATAAATCGGAAAAGCAAATTTTGATTGATTAAATTTTTTATATTAAAAACAGGTTTTACAACTAATGAAAAATTTTTAGATATAAATATAAAAAAAATATAAATATATTATAATATTGAATATATTTACTGTGTTTTTCGATATGTGTGGAAAATATTTATAAGTACATCTAAACCTATTAATAATAATCTTCTAAACTTTTCAAAGCTTTATTGAAATGACATAACACAATATGAAACTTTTAATTTTTCCAAATGCTGAAAATACGCGTTAAAAACTCAATATTTCTCTAAGCGATTTACTCTAGAACATAATCTATTCTAAATATCATCAAACTACTTCAGGCAAGACAAAACCGCTATAACATTGTAACAGAGCTTTTAATATTATTTCAGTAAAGAAGAAAATTTATCAGCTATGTGATGGGGCGAGTATTTAGTAGAAGAAAAGCTTAAAACTACTATTTATGATTCTGTAAAGTTCTGTGTACATAGAAGGATGCGACCGACTCATAAGGATCGAAAATTTTTGGGATTAAGTTATGGGTAACAAATATTGATTCCGCACATACCACATTTCATTATAAATCGTTCTAATGTTGACATGAGACGCATCCATAAAAACATGATAAACTATTAATTGCATGGCTCCTTCATGTTTTCATGCGTTGTCCTGTCAAGTAGCATCTCTGAGCGGAGAAACTCAACATTGAGAAACTCTATTATATCAACTATGGCTTGGAGAAAATAATCTCTCTGTGTTGAAATTAACGTTCATAGGGTAGCATTGGATATAAGAATAGTAAGGAACTAGAAAAGTCGTATGATATATAGCAATGGTGATTTGAAGATGGTAGGATAAGGAATATCTGAGTTAATCACAAAGTGGTTTAAAGAGTATTTCTGATTTGACATAGCATGTGGACTAATGTGGAGAAAAATATTACAGAGAGAAAGAAGCGTAAATTTTAAGGAAAGTTTAGATATAATCTGTGTAATATGTAATTAGAAGTGAATTATGTGTTTTGCAAAAACTAGATTGTTAGTGAATGATATCTTGGAGTTGGTATAGGAAATGAGTAAAAAGGAGCGAGAATAAGTATGTATATAGTATATAGATTTTGATGAGTGACAATTCGTCATTTAGAGAACACAAAGCGTATGCCATAATTTATAGAGCACATTTTGTTATAATCGATTATTAAATAGAAACTCTCTTTAATAAACTGAGCACTTTTTTGATAGAGTTGCCAGCTTAGCAAGGAGAATACTAACACTATATAACTGTGTTTGTGTGTATGTCGAAAGTGGTCTTGAGAGTTGAGTATGAGCTTTGACCCCGTTAGAAGAGCATCTCAATATAAGAACGAGATTGAGCGACAGAATTAATTTCAAATTCCTGAAATTTAGACAAAGAGAGATGTCGTGACTGTTTACGTAGTTCATCCAGAAATTCTCTGTAGAAGCCATGTGCAAAAGGGAGTTGGAAGATAATATACGATGTTTTTGACGAAGAATGAATTTTACTGTTATTTAAAACCATTGCACTCACCTCACAATAAGGAGGGTGTGATTAAGCAAAGAGAGCGAACAATATGTGATAAAATTTCATTAAAAACGGCGGGGGCTTCTACACTATTTGGAGCGAGCGAAATACTAATAACGTTACAAATTGTCTTGCTCTCTCTAGTTCTGCTTTTTTTTGAGCGATATATTTTCGGCGTAGTTCGAGTAATTAGTGTTAGACAGCACACCACTTATTTTCTCTTACTAAGCACATACTATCTCTGGATAGGAGGAGATTATTATATATATATAGATAAAATACTCATATATAGTTATTAATAAAAACATCAATTTTATAAAAGAAATTAACCCTAAATTTATATATATATCATATATTGTATTTGATAATAAATAATTAATAAATGTTGAAAATTTAAGGAAAATAAAAAATCTTTTTTTTCATTTTCCAAAGAGTTCTATAATTTTTAATGTAGAAATATATTAACTGTAAAAATATTGACGTTTATTAATGAAAGTTTAATTTTTATATTAATAATAACAATAATATTATATAATGTTTCACACTTCTATGTTATTATGCGAAATAGCTATCTGTGAGAGTGATATACATCATGATAAGAGAGCGAGAGATGTGTTTGCAAAAGATATATTTGCATAGATATATAAAAGCCCATTTTGCGTATAAAGTGCTAAAGAGGACTAAAGAGGCGTAACTGTTAACAATTGTATATGTTCACGGGTTTAATCCAGGAGAGAGCATCGTTGAATTGACACATCATTTAGCAATTACACAAATCCAAAATTACCCAAAATGTTTAGTCATTAAGATTATTCTCCTTATTAGCCTAAATAATATGAATTCAACAAATAATTTAAATGTTGGAATTTAGTGGAAGAGAGAAATATTATCCAGTATAAGTTTTTCTGAATTTCTTTTAAGTTTCTCTTTCTCTTTATATTATATTTTTTAAATCTGTATTTTTTATTTTCTTTTATAATGGGGGAAATTCTATGTGCATGCATCAAATTTAAGGAAAAAATACTAGTTAAATTTTAGAAGTTTAAAATTTTTTATTAAAAACAGGTATTTTACAGACCCTAAATTGAATATATATTTGAGTTATTAATATTAGATATAATTTAAATTTCAATTTAAAATAAAACGTTCAATTTAAAGACACACCTATAAATACATTATATTAAAATTTCATCTTTCCCTAAAGATTTTGAAGTCAAATTGCATTTTAATGAAAACAATTATATTTTTTTTCAAATGCTGAGAAGACCGTAACCGTTTAAAACTCAATTTAAAGAATTAACACAAACTCAATTCAATGTTGAAACTTTTAGGGAAGCAATATATGCGGCGACTTTTTATAAAAGGTTATAAAATAAAGATTCGTCTAGAGAAAATTGAAAAAATTACATAGAAGAAAAGTACGGTCACACTCTTGACGGTTAAAATGCTCCTAAAGTATTAAACATATAGAAGCAACAAATCCCTGCAGGGTGTTGCATCACGAGCACATATCGAATGAAATAATTTGGTATATAAAAAAAAATAGAATGCTTCAAAAGAGAGGAAATATTTCATATTGTAAAATACAACAGTCCAATTTAAGACACCTAAAACTATTAATAAATTCACTTTTCTTCTGCCTTTTTGAAATAGCAATTTCACAAGGAACGAAAAAATAGTAATTGACATGAATTATAGGTCACTTAACCACATGCCATGAAGAACAAGATATTGTCACGCTTATTGGAAAAGAAGGTTAGAGTGCTCCTAAAACGGTGCCCATAGAGAATCTGTTGACGCGAAATACTACTAGTTATCTAATAATGTTTGAAAAGTTTTATGGCAAGATAATAGACGATACTTTTAAGAGAAGATTCGTAAATATGTAATGTAGGAAAATTTAAGAAAAGCGTCTCTCACATTGTTGATAAAGTTAAAAGTATTCTGTTTATGTGTATTAGCAGAGACAGGGCGCGATTGCGAGCAACTAATGATTGAAAAGAAATATTTCAGGCTAGTATAAAAGAAACATATATATCTCGAATTTTCACATCTCATCGTTAAAACAGTCAATTTAAGACGACTAAATAACAATTATGTGAAATAATAACGTTTATTTCTGTCTATTTTTGTGAAATTGCCTTATCTTCTCATAGATACAAGCCTACATTATTTTTTTCAAAGTGCGTAAGAGAGAAACTATAGAGCGGATTTTTATAGAACGTTCAATTTAAGAGTGTAACCAAATAAGGATCAATTTGTTGAATAATTGTAAGAAAAATCCGTACAATTTCTGATTCTATTTGTAATGTGAAAATTTTCAGAAAAAGCGTACATCTTTACGCACTAAATTTTTTTTTATTAAAAACAGCGTATAGATCCAAACATAAAGAATCGGTTAATATATATTTTGGAGTATATTAGGAGTATAAACCAAACAAAGCAGATAGAAAATTAGAGAGAAAATGTTCCATTAACAGACAAACTTACATGATATCAAGACATACAATCTTGAATACTATCTCAATTTCTTGAAGAGTCGCACATTTTTCTAACCTATTTAGGCGCGCGAGAAATGGCAGTATGTCAATGAATACAGCATGAGTTTTTTACAACAGAGCTCAAAATATTATCACCTTGTGTTAAAATAACTCCAATTTTAAGATTACCAATAATATTCAAAATGTTCGAAATTTAGGAAACGTACTTTTAGAGTTCTAAATTTGTAATGTGAAAATTTAAGAAAAAGCGTAATTATAGAAGTTAAAATTTTTTATTAAAACAGGTTTTCACAAACTATGAAAATATTTGGTATATAAAACAAAACAAATATTGAATTTCATTAAAAACGTCAAATTTAAAGACACCTAAAACAATAAATTAAATTCTTTTCCTGCTATCCTACTGTGAAACTTACCGACCAGCCTCTCGACAATGCAAACAACATCCCAGACTTAATCTTAATCAGAAACTGACCCTGCGAAACAATAACAGCCAGTATCGTCACAAACTCAAATCTCTGTTCAAGATTTACGCAAATCAGAGCACCACTGCAACAATGCTTAAACATATCTAGACAACAAAAGTATTAAAGCTGAACTTCGAAAATAATGTGTAAGTTGAAGGTAGGTATTAATGAGGAAGATGATGAGAAGATAGCAATGAAATGAAAAAGGAAAAAAAAAAATATGATAATCATAAGAGAAAATAAATATAAGTAAATATAAATATAAATATAAATATAAATAAAAGATGCAAAGATGCCTATATGAGAATCAAATACTAGAGAGAGAGAGAGAGAGAGAGAGAGAGGCTAATAAAAATTTAAAATAAATAATGAATAAAATAAGAAATATATTTATTTAAAGATTATAAACTATAACAACTTAAAACAATAAACAAGTGAAAAAAAAAACATTATAAAATATTAATTTAGAGCAAGTGAAAACATTAATGAAAAATAGCGTAAGAGAATAAGAAAGCAAATAATTTTTATTATTAATAGTAGTATTAACAGAACATTGGAAACTATAAGGAATATATATAAGTATTATAAAAACAAATATTAGAAAATTATTCATTGATATAAACGTTGCGAATATTAAAGGCAAAAAATAAAACTCAGGTTGAAGGAAAATTCTACGTTTATCCCAGCAATACAACGTACAAATCACAATGCAACTCACGAAATTTATTATCTATTTATATCTTTTGCTTTATAAATTTCATCATGTCTGTAAATAACTACATTCTCTAAGCGAGTTCACCGTCATAATACATTTCTAAAATTTAGAAAATATTTAGTGAGAAAGAAATCGAATTACGATGTTAAAGAGAGAGTTAGCTAAAATTATATTGTACATGTGAAAGATTCCTCGAAAAGACAGATGTACTGTATGAGAAGAGAGGTAGAGTAAGAGAGATGAGTTTAGAAGAGTAAGAGCAGAGAGGATGATGAGAGTCCCGAGCCACTAAGATAAAGATAAGTATTGAGTAAGTGAGTAAAAATAACTATAGAAAATTAGAGGAATATCAAATTAAAAAAACAGTATGTTAAAGAAAACACCTATTGAAAACATAGCAATCATTATTATAATGAATCAACAATATAAAAGAAGCCCTCATTATTTAAAGCCTTATTTCAGTGAATGCTTTTTAAGGAGACTGGTGGTATTTTTTTTTTGGAAATACGAGTTTATGTACTTCTAATCCTGTGTACAGTGATTTTAGTAAATTTGGAAGATAGTCACGTTCAAAAGAAAGTTAAAGCAAGACACATACATACAATACACACACCTACACACATTATATATACTATATAATTATATATACTATATAATATATTATATTATATATATTATATATATATATATTAATATATTTATATATATATATATATATATATATATATTATATTATATATATATATATAATATAGGTAATATTCCCACATCTATTTAAAAATCACAAAAAAAAAGTTAATTGAGAGCCATAAAACAAATAACAATGGATTTTAACTTATTGTTTTAATAACATAATTGCTATTATTTTTTTTGTTTTATTAAACTTTTATTAAATACGGAATAATTCAGGTTGCATATTTGTATAGAAATATATTTTTGCCGCTAATTGCAAATTATTACAGAAAATCTACGATCGAATTATTTTTTTTTTTTTACCGTTCTGTTAGCTGAGCTTGGGAATCGAACTCAAGCTTTTTATATCATGTTTTTAGCCGAGCAATACCAGGGTTCATATATTTATATATATGCCAGTTTTCGAGTTAGCTCAAGCAATGAAATTGAAGGGCCAAGTTGCTGGCCATGTCGCTCTTTGTGTGTTCATATAAAAGAAATTCATCATTTCAACTGACTGATACAAAATTTCCGCGCTAAGCAAACTTAATATCATTCACTGCTGGTTGTTTAATATATATATATATATATTATATATATATATATATAATATATATATATATATATATTATATATATATATATATATATTTATATGATATATATAATATATATATACTCACCTCCTCACCATCTAGCCTGCACTAGGGAAAGCCTGTCAGGTGCTACACCTTCAAAGTCTTCTCCACTCACCTCTGTCATTAAACATCAGGTCCTCTTCCAGCTCCTCCAGCTCCTCCAGCATCCTATTCCTTGTCTGCAAAGTTCCACTCACCTCCTCCATCCATCTCCTCTTCAGCATTCCCGAATGTCGCCTTCCCTCTGGTCTCCACTCCAACACCTCTCACTCTCTTCCCCTCCCCAATCCTTTTTATGTGCCAAAACCATCTCAACTGATTTTTTTTCACACATTCCAGGGCCGACATCACCCCCAGTTCCTTTCACACCTGCTCACCACTCATTCTATCTCTTAGCGTCGCACCCTTGATAATTCTTAACATTCTCATCTTCGTCGCCTCTTTCTTTCTCCTTTGCACAGTGTTCATCGCCCAACACTCCGATCCGATCAGGAGTGGATATATATATATATATATATATATATATATATATATATATATATATATATATATATATATATATTATATATAAAAAATATATAATATAGGATTTAAATAATTCAATAATTGGCTATCAGCAATATATAATTTAGGAAGAAAAATAAAAATAATTCTTAGGGCAATGAAATTTATGTACCCCATGCTATCTGGACAATGAGTTAAAACTTATGAAAAACGTGTTTAGATCATTGTATTACCCTGAATATGCTAAAAACAAAACTTTTCCTAAAGCAAGAGAAATAGTATACTCATTAGGTGAGATCATTTAAAAAAACTTATAAAAGAATGAAATAATTAATGATCATTCCTCTGATATTGAACTTGAAGTGATTAAAATTTTATCAGAGTCAGTATCATTAATTTAGTCAGTTCCAAACACTAAAGAAAAAATTTATGTCAAAATTTTAATCAAATGATGAAAATTGAAATACAAAAATTTACAGTAGATCTTGCAATAATTGTGATGAAAAATATTTCGGTGAAACCGATGATTTCAAAAGACGTGTCTATCAATATGGTTATGGTCTGAGGTGATAGGACAGCAACTCCTCTTTGTACCAGCTTATGAAAGAGCTTAATCATACAATCAATATGAATTCTGCAAAAGTAATTTCATCTGGCAAAAATGTTGAGAAAATAAAGTTGATCGAATCATTTATTGTGTTATAAAATATATAAAAAACTTCAACAAAAATCCAACAGAAATAAAAATTGATAAATAAAATTTATTAATTGAGGAAAAACGTTGTAAAGGGCCTCTTGAAAAGATACATTAGGTGTCTGTTCGAACCTGCTAAAGCTGTCCGGTGTTTATAGTAGAACTTATTCCTCTTTTATGTTTTAGAATTTCGTGAATAAAGGCCCCCCACCCAGGTATAAAGGTCGAAGCTTGGTTTCAGTAGAATTTTTAATCTTAGCTTCTCGTTTTTACAGTCTGTTGTATCGTTCCTTTTGTTTTACGTTTTTAATGTTTAAATTACATGGGTTTAGTTCGTAGATGTATAGAAATAATGATTTTATTTGCTTTATATATATATATATATATATATATATATATATAATATATATATATATATATATATATGAAATATATTATAATATTTATATATATATATATAACTGATATTAATTATATATAATATTATATATATATATATATAATATATACTACTATTATTACTATATTTATATATATATATTATATATATATTATATATTATATATATATATAATATATTTATATATATATATATATATATACTATATATAATATATAATATATATATATATAATATTATATATATATATATTATAAGCTATCATATAATATATATTATATACTATATATATTATTTTTATTAAATATATATACATATTTATATATATTAGTAATATATATATATATTATATAATATACTATAAACTATATACTATAATAATATATATAAACGTATATATATATATATATATATACTCTATACCTGTTAACTTTCATCGTCCTTGTTCTTTTTATTAATCTTATTTACGATTGAATAGTGCAATGGTCTTCTTGATGCTTTTGATGCTGGATATATTTTGAGCTGATATTGAATTTCTTTCTCAGAATCACCTTAATTACCTCGTTCGCAGGCATACATACAGTCAACACAATGAATGAAACCATTCCAGGAATCTTACACATCATATAGTATATATTTATATATAGTATATATATATATACCCCAAGTTTTACTGACCAAGAGATATGTGGGCCGCTCTTTTCATTGGGTCGAGTGTATATATATATCTTACATATATATATATATATATATATATATATATATATATATATATATATATATATATATATATATATTTTTTTATTTATATATATAATAATATCTATAATATATAGTATATATAGTATAATAATATATATATATATTATATATATTATATATATATATATATATATTAATATATATAGATTATATATATATATATATATATATATATATATATATATATATATATATATTATTTTATTTATTTATTCAACAAAAGAAAATACATAGTTGATACAAAAAATGCAAAATTATAAAAGCATGCTGGTCATATCTAAGCAAATTACAAGTTTACTGGCAACAATATAGGGAATAAAACATAAAAAATTTAACTTTATTAATGCAAGACAAGATTTCTTGAACATAATTCTAGTGCTCGAAGTTCTTATGTCCAACGGCAATTTATTCCTTAAAGATATAGCAACAAGCATAACACTTTGCTTATTCCTATTCAGCCTGGCTAAAGGAAGTTTGAGGTAATGGGGGTCAAATAATTATAGCCATGCATAAACAGCATGCAATTCCTTACGTCATTAAAACCATCATATCTACCACAGACATACCAGTCGCAAAAGAACAATAATACATAAATCTTATACATTTGTTTGATAGTCAGAATGTCCAAGTTCCTATACAGATCAAAAGTGTGCTCATAATTTGGTGCAAAAATTCTCACTATTGCATTCTGCTTGGTTCGCAAGGGAGAAACCGTTAAAGGAGGCGAACCACCCCACACAACCAGATGAAACAGGAGCTGTGGGTACACAAAAGAAAAATACAATATCTCAAGTACAGACAACGTCAAATACTACTTTAATGACCATATCAATTCCTGATAATAGGAAAGCTTTCTCACAACACTCTTCACATGCTGAGTAAACGCAAGTTTCTGATCTATTAAAATCCCAAGTAGTTAAATGTTTCAACCCTATCAATCTTCACATCGTCAACATAGATTTCCACTGGGAGTTGACCCCCCACGCATTGAGAAATTCACAAATTTTGTCTTACTAGTATTTAACACAAATCTCTTTTTTCTCAACCAGTTAAAAATCTCCGCCAGGTCCCTATTCAAGAATGCCGATACACAGCTTTCATCATCTCCAGCTCGAAACAAAATCGTATCAGCGGCAGGCAACACCAGACGTGGCAAAACATGTTGCTGGTCATTAATGTAAACAAGAAAGAACAAAAGTCCCAACACAGATTCCTGAGGAACACTATATCTGACCACAAGAGGTCGAGATCTATCATCCTGTAACTGCACATACTGCCGCCGATTACTAAGATAAGAAGATAAAAATTTCCCCACAATGCCTCTAAATCCAAATCTTTCTAATTTTTGGACAAGAATTTTATGTTCAACACAATCAAACGCCTTTGAGAAATCCAGAAATACTGTCATTAAAAAGTTCTTTTCCTGAAATGCACTCAGAACATTCTTTACAATCTTCATGACGGCATGAGTCGTATTCTAATTCTTCCTAAATCCGTACTGGAATGGATAAAATAAATCAGATCCCTCAATAAATCTGCTCTATTGTGAATTAATTTTTCAAAAATTTTATTAAAATTTGGTAGGACTGAGATGGGTCTATAATTATCAAGACACAACTTGTCGCTCTTCTTATATATTGGGACCACACGTGCAATCTTAAGAGAGTCGGGAAAAGACCTCTCAAGAACACATTTATTAAAAGTATCAGCAAGTAAAGATGAAATGAGTGCAGATAGTCTCTTCAAGACCAAGGTATTAACGTCATCATGGGAACATGTCATATTCTTTAGGCTCTTAGTGAAAGTATCAACTTCATGCCCCGTTATTAGAAGAAAATAAAAACTTCTCTCATTAATAGATACACTATCTAAAGGGTTCCCATATCCATGTGGCTGGTTCTCTCTAATTTTTGCAGGCACATTTATGTAATATTCATTAAATTCATCAACAATCAGATCCTTATCAGTAACAATAACGTCATCTTTCCTAATTGCTTGAATTGCGTCACTTCCCCTGTTACGTCCTCTAATTTGATTTAAAAAAAGGTCAAAACTTTTTTATAGTTTCAATCAGCAGACCTCAACACACGACAGCAATGAGAGCGTTTAATCCTTCTTATAGCATAGCCTAGAAGATTACAATAATTTATATAGTGAATCCTAGTAATTAAACCTCGTTTATATTTATTGAATAAGACAGCTATTTTACTAATACAAGATCTAAGATCACTATTCATCCAGGATTTAGTTCCAAGGCTTTTCTGTTTTAAAGGAAAAGATCGATCATACATATCAAAAAATTCAGAGTAAAATCTTTCAAAAAGTTGAACACCAGACACATTATGATCAGCATATCTACTTATATAACCTATAAGATCAGCTTTAAAATTTTTAACTTTAAAAGAACTGATTGGTCTCTAAACTTATAACTAGAATTCAACTTCCAGCCAGCAGCAAAATTAAGGCTTACAATAATGGGCAAATGATCAGTTATTTCACATCCAACTGCAGGTGGTGCATAAGTAACATCTTCAAATTGTACAAAACCTGGTCAAGAATCGAATTCTTAGTGATCGAGTTTTCCGAGGAATATCGAGTAGGACTATTGATATAAAAAACAAGAATGATCTCGACAAAAACGCCTCAAAAAATACGTCTTAAGAACTCAAGTTTAGAGGATTTATAAAATTTATATTTACGTTGAAAATAACAACAGTTTTCCTGCATTCATCAGTCAGCTGGTCAACATATTGAAAAAGCATTTCATTAAATTGAGCTATCGAACAACTTGGAGGTCTATATATTGATAACAGCAAATAATCACAATTGTTAATCCTGACCTTTAGTGGTAAACATTCAAATAGTTCATTCACCGTACAATACTGTTCCATCACAGTAGACTGAACAGCCTCAAGGACAAAAACCTTTACTCCACCTCCATGTTTGTTGCGATAAATATCAAATACCCTATAACTCTCCAGATTGAATTCAAAATCACAAGCCTAGTCATGCCAAGATTCTGTAAGTACGATTATCGAAAATTTAACATCTAGCTCCTCCATTAACAATTCTAAATGTTCAAAGTTTGAGCGACAACTCATAATATTACAACACATGATACTAATATTTTCAATAAATTTCACATTTAAGGCATCTGTAACAGCACCAATATCATTCGGACTGGTTAGACCCAAGAAACTGGCTGGATCCAGATCCATAAAGTGCAATATTCACACCACTTTAACCAGCAATAATTTCAACTACTATAACTATACAAATAATAAAAAATAATAATAAATAATAACAACTAAATAATAATAATAATAATAATAATAATAATAATAATATAATAATAATAATAATAATAATAATAATAATAATAATAATAATAATAATAATAATAATAATAATAATAATAATAATAAAAGAAATGATAACAGAAATTATAATAAATAACAAAAATAAAAGAAATGATAACAGAAATTACAATTAATAATAATAATAATAATAATAATAATAATAATAATAATAATAATAATAATAATAATAATAATAATAATAATAATAATAATAATAATAATAATAATAATAAAAATAAAAAATATAATAATATAAAAATAAAAATATAAAATAAAAATAATAATAATAATAATAATAATAATAATAATAAAAATATTAATAATAATAATATCATATTATATTAATTATATTAATAATAATATTATATTAATTATAATAATAATAACAATAACAATAATAATAATAATAATAATAATAATAATAATAATAATAATAATAATAATAATAATAATAATAATAATAATAATAATAATAATAATAATAATAATAATAATAATAAATAGACACAAAAAGAGTAGCTCACAATAATAATATCCCTAGAAATAACTAATAAAATAATAGCAATAAATTGCAATCAAAATACTAACATTAACATCTACTAATAAAAATTAAGGTATATTTATTAAAAGAAATACAAAAAGAATAATGTGATCCTAAGACATGGCTATGGGGTCAACAATCAAGCAATAGCATATATCATTGATTTCAACTAGTCCACACAATAATTAAGATTCAATGAAAGATCGTAAGTCATCAATCAGGCCTAAAAACTCTATGTACAATTCTACAATCCTTTAACCCTTTAGCAAATAACACCTTTCCTTGTAAACACTCTTGCAATACCATTACGTTGATCTTTCTTTAGATTGCACAGTTTATAGTAGAGTTGACTTCTAAGTTCCGTCAGTCGATTGTTAACATAGTAAGGCTTTGCAGTTAGCTTTTTGTATGCAGAGAATATTTCCTCTTTAAATGATTCATTTTTTAACATACTTTTGACATATTTTTAACATATCTTTAACATATTTTTAATGTTTTTTAGCATATTTTTAGCATATTTTTAACATATATTTATCATATTTTTAAAATATTTTTAGCATATTTTTAACATTTTTAGCATATTTTTAACATAGTTTTAGTATAGTTTTAGCATATTTTTACCAAATTTTTAACATACTTTTAGCATATTTTTAACATATTTTTACTATATTTTTAACATACTTTTAGCATATTTTTTACAAATTTTTAGAATATTTTTAACAATTTTACCATATTTTTAACATACTTTTAGCATACTTTAACATTTTTAGCATACTTTTAGCATATTTTTAACATTTTTACCATATTTTTAACATACTTTTAGCATATTTTTAACATATTTTTAACATACTTTCAACATATTTTCAACATACCTTTAGCATATTTTTACCATATTTTTAACATTTTTAAAATTTTTAACATTTTAAACATTTTTAGCATACTTTTAGCATATTTTTAACATATACCATATTTTTACAATAATTTTAACATACTTTTACCATATTTTTAACATTTTTATTTTTTAATATACTTTTAGCTTTTTTTAAAAAAAATTTTACCATATTTTACCTTTTTTTTACAATATTTTTAACATTTTACCATATTTTTAACATATTTTTAACATATTTTTGACATACCTTTAGCATATTTTTAGCATATTTTAACATCAACGAATTTCAGAGATCTTGGTCTCACAAAGTTCAATAGTTCAATGCCGAGCTTTTGACGTCGAGACTCAAGCATTGGAATTTGTTACATGAAAGTTGTGAAAGTCGCAAGTCAGAGAAAACGTCACCATTCTTTTTCAACTTTTTCACCAGTCAAGATGGGCTTTGCTTTTTCCACAATATGACAGTTTTGTTTGAGGCACTTGGAATTGCCTGTAACCCCTGCGAGTGGCCCCTCCTTATTGATAGCTCGCCGAAGAGTCTCAAAGCTGTACTACTTCATAACGAGAACAAGTATCCATCTCTTCCCTTGGCTTACTCTGTTCAGCTCAAAGAGGAACACAGCAGCGTGAAGCTATTGCTAACTGTATTGAAATATGAAAAACTCAATTGGGAGATTATCGGAGCTTTCAAAATGGTGGCTTTCCTGATGGTTCTCCAAGGCGGCTTTACCAAGTTTCCATGTTACCTTTGTCTCTGGGACAGCAGGGCCTCCGCAGAACAACCAAAGGAGGGATTGGCCACAGCAAACTGAGTTCAGTGTAGGGAGGAACAATTTCAAATGAGGGCGTCAGAAAATATTGTTTCTTCCACTACACATAAAATTAGACCTCATGAAACAACTCTAGATAAGGATTCTGAGGCAAATGTCAAAGTCAGTGTCTTCGTCGGATCAAAAATAAAAAAGATCATAGAGTGCAATGAATTCCCGAAGAAGCTGACTAGGACAGAAAAAGCAGCTTGGAACAGCTTTGTTGCAGTGGTTCGTGGCTTCCTTGGGAATCACAAGGCCGAAAACTATGAGGAGCTTGTTGAGACCTTGGTCAGGAACTACAGCAAAATGAGCTGCAGGATGTTGCTCAAAGTCCATATCCTTGATGCTTATCTTGCTAAATTTAAGGAGAACATGGCGGAGTACTCAGAAGAGCGTGGTGAGCGATTTCAACAGGATATTCTGGACTTTGAACGCCGCTACCAACGATTATATCTCCTAGTTGTTCCTACTGAAAACCTAATAAACTAGAATTCTAGCTAAAAATGTTTTATTCATAAGACTTAGCATCAATCTAGTGGTAGCCCTGACAAGCCCTGACAAGCCCTGGAGGAAGCACCAAAATATGTGACGGGAAACTCTGCCACAAACAAAAAAAACTAATACTAAAAATGATAAGTAATAAATAAATATAGTTGGTTTAAAAAATAAAATAAGACTTTAATAAATATTAACCTTTTTAATAATAATAATAATAATAATAATAATAATAATAATAATAATAATAATAATAATAATAATAATAATAATAATAATAATAATAATAATAATAATAATAATAATAATAA
>JABUQX010031353.1:12500-17500 GCA_015478945.1 Trachelipus rathkii | reverse complement strand
CCACATATTTAAATTTTTCGCAAATTGTTTAAAAGTTAAACCCCTGGTCAAAAGGTCTGCTGGGTTTTGAGCAGTTTGCACATAGTTAAAAATAATTTTTAGTTTATATTTACTTCTGATGTCATCACACAAAGTGATAACATCTTTTAACCTGTTATTAACATACTTAGCCTTGACCTTGGTTTCACCTGTCAAAAGCCAATTAAGAACTACTTGTGAGTCCACACCTATATTTACATATTCAAAAATGATGTTAAAATAAGAGTCTAAAATAGTGGATATGCATTTTAAAGCTAAAAGGACTCCTAATAGTTCTAAGGTTGGAATACTATAGGTCTTTTTAACAGGTGTTACTTTGGCCTTGGCAAACAAAAGGTTATTTTTTCCTTCACTTGAACCATATGCAACAAACCCATAACATTTAGCAGAACTGTCACAAAATATATTCAGACCATAGGATTCACTTTCATTCACAACTTGACGTGGAAACTCAATCTTACTCAATTCATTTAAATCCTCCTTCAGTTTACCCCATTCAGTCAACATTTCCCCAGGTAATTTTTCATCCCATTCTTTTTTAGCTTCCCAAACACTTCTCATTAACAACTTCCCTCTTACGGTAATAGGTATTGTAAGTCCTAAAGGATCAAACAACTTGGAAGTTTCAGAAAGTATCTGTCGCTTTGTACTACACGAGCTCCTATAACTTACTGACGACACATGCAAGGAATCTTTCTTTAAATTGCATTTATACCCAAGCACCTTTTCATACTCATTTTCATGCTCCACATACCTACCATCCATTCTCATACTCTCACACAACTGCTCACAATTACTATTCCAAGAGCGAAGTTCAAACCCACCCTGGTTCATTCTTTCAAAAGTAAGATGGTACAACTTTTCCAATTCTTTGCAATTATTGCCTGTAAAAATCAGGTTGTCTACAAAAAAATTAGAAGACAAGATATCCCTACACTTATCATCAGGGAACTTTTCTACATGATGTTTCATTATATAATGGAGAATGAAAGGGGACGCTGTATAACCGAACAGTAAAGTTTTAAACCTGAAAGAGATTAATTCATCATTCTGATACCATAAAAAACAGAATTTGTTTTTGTCATATTCGTCTCTTAATTTGATAGACAAAAAGGCTTGTTTAATGTCACTAAGGACAACATAATTATTAGTTCTAAATACCAAAAGTAATTTTAAAAGGGAGTTCATTAAATCTAAACCAGCATAAGAAGCCTGATTCAAGGAAGGGCTGTCTTTAGATATTTTAAAAGAGCAATTAAAGACAGGTCTTATCTTGGTTGTGATCTGCTCCTCACTTCTTATTATAGGTCTGTGAGGTATAAATATATAATCACATCTCTTAAATTTAGGAATATTTACAATTTCAATTATATTATCTTGCAAATATTGAGAAAAAATATTATTATAACTTTCTACAAGTCCTTTTTGCTTAAGAGAAGAATAGACTCTATTTAATACTCTCAAAGAAATATCAAAATTTGAAGCAACATTTTTAATTTTTTCTTCTATCCAAGGAAGTTTGACATAATAATTGCCATCCTGGAAAGAAATATCATTCTTAAATTTTTTAATCATGATCTCATCATAAGAGGCTAGATCATTATCCTCTTTAGTAGGAATACCAACACTCTCCATGGACAACAAATATTCAAGTCCATGTTCTACTTCAGAATCATCATAAATATTATCAAAAGGGTGAAAATAACTTTTAATAGGATTTAAAATCAAATTTACAATGGTTTCATTTACTAAAGCAGACTCCTCCTCTTCTATCAATGGAGATTGCATATTCACTTTACTTACTTCTATGATTTGATTTCTGGTTAAAAAATTTTGAACATTACCTATAGGTATAAACTTATTTGCAATTTTAAAACAACTTCCAGACATTATATTAACTAAATTAAAAGAAGGAAGAAATTGAATAATGTCTGTGCCTAATAAACAATCTATGTCAAACATATCATGGTCTCCACTGTCATAAAAAAAAGAATCAGCTAAAGGAATACCATTTTTCTTAAAATTTTCAACCGCTTTATTCATGCCGTGAATTCTATAATTTAAATTTAAATCATTGTCAATGAGGAAAGGCATGCTAAAAACTTCCCGATCATTAAATTGTAAACCCAATAACAATTGCTGAAAAATTCGCTGTTTTGCACCAATGAAAGTTTGAATATTGTACTCTAATTCATGTAAATTATCAAAATTATTAATTAAACCTGTCATGGCATTTTTAGATATGTAAGAGCGTTGACTACATGTATCTATTGCTCCTCTTACTGTAACCTTTTTGTTGCCTTTAAAGAGTTGAAAGGAAATTGTTGGCAACAAATACACTTTATCCACATTTTGTTGGAAACTTATACATAAGGAGCTAACAGACTCATTTTGCTCATTTGGGATATCATTGGGACAAAAAGCTGTTATATGGGAATTAGCTTTACACTTAAAACAATTAAATCTTAATTTATTTTTAATACCATAACATTTTTCAGGCACATGACCCAAACCTCCACAATGATGACACATGTTTAGCTCTTTGGCACGTTTTATACGCTGAGGCACTGTTGGATACTTGTCACATAAATAGAGAGGATGATTTTTTAATTGACATAGCTTACAAATTGTAGGGTTGTAAGTTTGAGTTTCTATTTTATTATTTACATACATTTTAGAATCTTTACTATTATTTACAGTTTTAAAATTTTGAAGAGTACTAGATTTAGGAGCTTTAGTAGCTTGAAAAACTTTATTTACTTTAGCTTTGGTTGATACATCCTTCCTATTTTGGGACAAAATACTTAAAGTATTAATAACCTCATTATAATGATCAAAAATTTGTACCAAAGTAGGATAATTATTTGCAATTTTATGTATTAATTCACTTTTAAACACTTTAGGCAATTTTTGAAATATTATATTACTCAAGAGTAGACTTCCAGGTGTATCAGCTTCTAAAAAGTCTACTTCATAACTCTTAAGTTCATAAATCATTGACCTAAGTTCATTTATATACACTTTCAATTTCAAAAAGCCTTCATCATAGCCTTCATCAACCTTAAGATCTAAAATATTATTTATATTTTCATTAATTATGAAAGGCCTATCAAGAAATTCTTTCTTTAATAACCTTAAGGCTATGTCATAGTTTTCATCTGTAATAGACAGATGGCTTACTACTTTAAGAGCATAATCCTTTAAAAAACTAATTAAATAAGTAAGCTTTACTGAATTGGTTAAATTACTCCTATTACCGATTAAATTATTAAATTTATTAAGGAAATTGGAAAAAAGTAATTTATTTTTTCCCAATCCATCAAATACTTCACACTGCAACTGAGGCAGTTTGGAATCATTTATATTAACCTTATTTATTAAATCCAAAAAATTATCAGTATTTACACTCTCATTTATTTTTACAATTTCTTTAGGAAAATATTTTTCAAAGGACAATAACTCAGCTGACAACTCAAAATGGTAATCTACTTGACCTTCAAGCTCAGAATTAAAATAAGAAGGATCTAAATTATCTACATTATTATCAGACAACAGTATGACAATCTCTTCATCCAAACTTTTAATAGAATAGACTTCTTTCTCAATGTCAGTATTTACAGCTCTAAATAGAGGCTCTGTTAATTTATTTTCATTACCAAAAGCAGTTAACTTTTTTAAATTATTAGTAATTTTTGCTTTAGAAATAGCTCTTTTTCTTATCAAAGCTTTAACAGAAGCTTTACAAGAGCTTAAGGCTTGAGCTTCTTCATCAGTTAGGCCCATAATTTTGATTAGGTATATCAACTTAGCCTATAATAAAATTTACTATTTGTAGCATAATTTAATTACTATACCTTAATATTAATAATTTTCTTAACCAATAAATGAAATCCAAATTCATTAAATAGGCAGCTTTATAATTTTCAATAGCTATAGCCTATTCGCACGCATGTACTGCTTGTAAACAAACTTAATTTCTAATTTTAGCATAAATTTGCTTTAATATATGATTATTATAAACTATCCTATCACCAATTACTAACACTATCACTTTTTATAATATATTTACACTAGAAATGCTTAAAATACATTTCAATTTAACAAAATTCACACTTAAATTTAAATTCAGCCTTCGTGAATAATTTATAATATCGATATGTAATCGATATATCGATACATACTCGATACAAGTATTGAACAGGGCAATATCGCTCCACTATCGATATTGAAAATATCGATCTTTCAAAGAACAATACGTGATGCAATTCTCGATACGAAAATAGAAACTTTTTCTGAGTTGAAAATTAATTTTTGAAATAAAAAATATATGTTAACTTTGCTAAGTTATAAATAATACCAAACTCAACAAAATTGAACATATACTTCTTGGAAAAAATATTTAAAATAATAAACTGATTAACACTAATAAAGAAATATAAAAGTGTCTTACCTTATAAATAATTACGGCAACTTTAATATGCATAGGACCTACCAATTTATTACCCAAAACAGTTCCTGGCCAGGCTCTACCTCGAAATAATAAATCATAATTACAGAGATCCCTTGCATTGAATCACAAGATAGGAGCAATTAATGATGTTAGTTTCAAAAATTAATTTGACTTTCAGAACGATATTGCACTGTTCTTTATTTTTAACTTAAGGAATTTCAATTAGAGAAAAGTATTTCATAAATATTTCCCAACATAAACTAGGTTAGGATTATAGTATTATAGTCTAATTTAAGTAGAACTTGCACTTTTATATGTTTAACAATTTAGAAGTTGCATATAAACAAATACAACTTTTTTGAACGATGGTCACAAGTACTAACCTTATCAGCCTTGTTTTTTTTTATAATATTATGATCAAGAAAGGAGGCTGCGCGATACATATGCGCCTTGCTCAATTGGTTAAATATTACAGGGAAACAATTGAATAACGTTTCTACTAAAATTTAAG
>JABUQX010031352.1:0-31346 GCA_015478945.1 Trachelipus rathkii | reverse complement strand
TATATATCATATAATAATATATATATATTGGTATATTATAATATATATAGTATATATTATTATATATTATAAATATACATATATAAGTATATATATGCGATTATAATATAAATATATAGTATATATATATAAGGCCGTTTAGATTAATGGCCCCTGTATCTAAATTATTATCTGAAACCAATAGAACATGAATACATATTTGAATTCATCGTAAAATTAATGCAGGATACAAAAAAAAATTATAATTATTAGAAATTATTAATAATAGTTTTACTAAAGTAAATAGCTCTTATTGTTGAAACTTAATTAGATGTTTCGCCAAAAATAAACAAGGCTTTTCTTTAACTATATTATTCAACATTTAAGTGAAAATGCCGATTCAGAGTATTTACAATTTTTCCCCCATTATGAACTAAAAAATATTAGTTTTATATTATATTTGAAATTTATTTACCTATTTTCGTAGTCGGGGAGGTACGAGGACGGAGCCCCCCGTAGATTAATTTATATTGTGCATTACTTATAAATTAAACAATAAGTATTTTTGCATTTCTATCTTGCAGGTCGTGAATTTTTAAGATGTTTGGCTGTAGCGATAATAGTTTGGGCTCATGATCTCGAGAAATGTGAGGGAGGGCGGGAAATTGTTGTACCATCGACACCCTATTTAGTAGTTTTTTTGTTATTTGTGTCCCTTATGCGGCACTCGATAAGTTTTATTTCTCTCTTCATTTTCCTGCATTAGAATGTTCGCTGAAATTTTATAATGAAATGTTTTCAGTTTTTATGTATTTATCCTAGTTTTTTTATACAGGGGGCCCTAATAAAGCGCTGACTATACTAAATAATAATTCTATAATAATAATATATTTATTATATATATATATATATACTAATACTATAATATATATATATAATTTAAATATTATATATATATAATATATATATAATTTATATATAATAAGGCGAGAAGGTGCATTGAATTGGAATTTGGAAGTTGGCATAAACAAAGCTTTATGGAGATAGTGTCCGAGAGAGTGTAGGAGAGGCAGTAATAGTAGCCTTATTATAAGAGTGATGGGGGTTAAATCGTAACTGGAGAGTGTGATTATAGCGGTTAAACTTAGTTTCATGAGTTTGTCACGGGGAAGGATATGTGCTGGTATTTGGTCATAAATTTCGTCAAGTCACTGAGAACATGATTAGTGCAGAAACAAAGTTCGTTTAAAGTCGTAGAGGATGTGTGGGTCAATTTTTTATTGAAACAAATGATTGGAAATGAGGGAGGAGAGTTTAATAAATTGTACTTAGATCTACTGGATTGCACAGAGTGTGGATAGGAATTTAAAGATAGGAAGTCTTATGGCAGTTGTTGAATGATATCATGTGTTGGTTGGTAACGGTTTCTTGAATGAAATTCAAAGTATGTATGCGGGATTGAAAGTGTGGTAGAATAAAATTAGAGTCGAAAGTGGTGTTTAATACTAATAGCGGATGAGGCAGGTGTATTATGTCTCCATGGTATTCATCTTTGTATATGGGAAAGTCCATGGCGAATTAAAGGTAGGGTGGCAGGATGTTTATTATTAGAATGCATCGGAGAGATGAGGATGAGGTGGAGGCTTTGCCCGGGATATCTATTATTATAGGATAATTTAGTTTTGTGTGGCGAATCTAAAGCGAGTTTAGAGAATTATTAGAGAGATTTGGCAGGTGTGTAGAGGGAAGGAGAAGTTTGAAGTAAAACGTCGATAGATTAAGGTATGGCTGTGAGATATAGGCGTCCTCCGTGGAAGTTATGTTAGGATGGTGGCAGTGGAAAACAGTTGTTTAAGATAGTTGAGATAGGATATATGTTGATGAAAAGAAACTCTGATGCAGTGGGTAGGAAGTTGTGAATGGCAGGAAGGATGGTGGTTTTGCATTAATCTCTTTGGGGTCAGCAAAGGCACCAGTTTTGAGTGCGCTGGATTTTACATTAGAGGCTATATTTACCAGTGTTAATGGTATGTAGGTGAGACTATGGTCGGCAATAAGGGAAAAAGTATAGTTATTCATGTTGTTCAGTGACATATTAAAGAGAGTTTAGTGGAGGTGGATTTTGCCTTTCGGCGAGAATGGGACTAGACAGAGGAAATGACGAAATTAGAAATTGTAGTGTGGTTGAAGAAAGGGGTAAATTGAAAGAATAAGTGAAAGTTCGTTGAGATGGTTTGTTATTGTGGAGGATGGATAATAGTACGGTGTGGTTAAACCGGATGTAAATGGTGGTATGTGGAATCGCCGGGTGGAGATGAAGAAAAGTGTTATGCGAGTCAGTAAGGAAATGCGGTGGTGGAATGGAGTTGGCAGAGGAAGAGAGAAAGGTCATAACAGGAGTGAATTGGGGGTTTTGTTGAGGGGGTATGGTTTGTGCCAACTGGTTCAAGAGATGAACCGATTGACGAGGATGCATAGTTGAGGTCGGTAGGGTCTATGCAATTAGGTGGGAAGAAACCGAAGTTCGTTTTTTCGAAAAAACGTGGTTTTTCATTCATGGAAAAAACAGCCTGAAAACAAAAAATTAACAAATTGTTTTTTTGTTTTTTCAATTAATTGTGGAATTTACATGTTTGAACTATATTATAAATTCTAGCAAATATGCTCTAAATTTGGACATTTTTTGGTCCCATTTCCTACAATGGGAAGCCCCTGAGTTTCTGTGTTTCGAATTTTTTTATGGGTTTTCATGATTTTTTTTTTATTCTGATTTTTGATATTCATAATATTTTTTGATGCCATTTTTACCTGTTTCATCTTTTCGAGTGACATTTTTATTCATAAATATCTAATAAAATCAGAATGTTAGAAGTGCCATATGGCAAAAAGTCTTGACTGTACTTTTGAGGAAATAGTAAGGTTGCAAAGCCCTGGCATGAAATATCAACTTTTGTGTGTAGACGTTGCAAAAATAGTATTTATTGCTCATAATCTAGAAATTTATCTGAAAATTTCCAACTGAAGAGAGATGATTATGCAGGCAGCTAAGCTGAGAGTCCTGTACTGCCGATCCTTGCACCACTGTCATGGTACTCTCACGATATTTCATACGACTGGATTATCAGACTTATCAGCTATCAAAAATTAAGTGTATGATCATGCTGAGAGCGCAATGATATGAATGACAGTAGTACAGACACAGTAGTCAGTAGGTTGTGGGGACTCGGGGTCTGGGGATGGAGCTAGTGATTTTAGTGACTCAAAGTGATATTCCCAATCAAGATTTATCTCGTCATTCCTCAGCCTCCCATTATTTACATATTGGTATATTTAATTTCAAAAGGTTTTTATTATTTTCATTTGCATCCTTAAGTAACTTTGGATGTGTTGTCAGGTCCAGACTCATTCTTTCTATAACAAAAGAAAGAATATCTTTAATGTTTAAAAGTAATTATAAATATGATTATATGATGACAAATGTAAATAGATAGTTTCCTCGTTTTATTGATTGTTACCAATGAGATAGGAAATAATTTATTCGCTAGGAAGAGATGAAGGGAGTTTTATGACAATATTTATTTGCAACTATATTTATCCATTGTCATCATGTTCATTTAATTTCAAATCACATTCTTTAAAGCAAAAGTTTAAAATACTAAGTGAATCTCTATAGACTTTTATATTTTATAACATATATTTATTGAAAAAAACCCGAAAGACTGAAGAAACACGAAAAAATACTTGAAAAAATGGTTTTTTCTTGAAAAAAACTTGTTTTTTTCTTGAAAAAAACATGATTTGAAAAAGGTTTTTTACCACCTAACCCACATGATCTCTACCGTGGATTTTTGAATGCCGAGTTTCATAAATGGATAAAGGGCGGTGACTGGCTCCTTTTACGACTTGGCTTGATATTCTTCCATTACTACATTTTGTTTGCCACGGTGCAGTTACGCAATTAACAGTCTTGGAGAAAGAAGGTGAGAGATGACTTTATTATTTCTTATATTATATATTCCTCTATATATATATTTTAATATAATATCTTTGATTATTTATTGTATATATATATATATATATCTATATATATTTACTGATTTGTTGATATTATTACTATATTTTATGACAATATTTTATATTTATTAATATATAAATATATATTATATATCTAATATATTAATATCTTAATATACGTATATATATATAATATTATAACTATAATTATTATATTTTATTATTATACTATTTAGTATAGTTTATTCTATACTATTATATCTATATATATTATATTATCATCATTTCATTTCATATATAAGAGATTTATTTAATATATATATAGCTATTATAGTATATTATATACTATATTATATGATATAATATTGTATATATATATATGATTATATATATGATATATGCCCCTTAAAGTTTTCATATTGCTCTGGATGTACTGATGTACATTGAAAACTTACATAGATGTCTTGTATCTGTTTATCCCCTTTGACATAATTTAGAGTACATATACTTGTACCTTTAACCTTGCCATTCTTCATAGAACACCCACCCCAAGTAGTTTTGTAATTGTAACCATTGGCGATTTTGTGTATTGAAAAAGTTGAAAGTACTTAGCCCAACTAATCATTTTGGGTAGGTTCTTATAATTTGACATTTTTTTTTTTTTTTTTTTTTTTATAGCCATTTTTAACTATTGTTATTTTAATGGTGTTACGTTCTTTCGAGACTACGCTGCATTGCATTTCAATGTAAAGTATGTTATATATATAATATATAGTTTATATATAATATATTATTAATATTATTTATATACATTATAGATATAATATATATATATTATTATATAGTAAATTATAGTACTATGTCAATGTTAAATAATGTGATAGATATTAAATAGTACTATATTATATATAATATATATTATAGTATAGATTATTATATATATATTATATAAATTATAGATATATATATAATACATATATATATTTGTAGTTTATATATATATTAATAATAAATGATATTTTATTATTATTTTTAGGTTGATGAATAAAAAAAAACCTAGCCAAAGATAATGATCGAATTTGTTAAAAGTTTAACTATATTATTACAATTGAATAATGTTTTTTTTTTCATTGGAACGTATTTAGATTTTTTTATTTTGCCACATTTAGGCGGGTCGAGCAGAAGGGGGACCAGAGGGGGGAAAAAGTACCACACGTTCGAACGGGAGGACCGAGAACCCGAATGCTGAGGTTTCTATGTATTCTTTAGTAAAGTATAACATGTGAAAAGGGATTGAAATTATTCTTTTTTATAAGGAATACAAAGTAGGTAAAAAGAAAAAGATGCAGGAGTAGGACTACTAGGCACATTCTGATTCACAAGAGGCTTACAAGCAATAATTGGGAAAATAAAAAAAAATTCTGAAATATTGTAAAGATGAAAACAAAAAAAAAAAACATTGATTTTTAGATATTACATATTATTAAAAGAGGAGTGTGAGATCGATATTCCTACAAACTCTAGTTTTTTGTTTGTTGTGTATTATGCAAACTTAATGGCGTCCAGTAGGCGGAGGGGAGGGGGAGATTGCCAGCGAATCTTGGCAAATAAATTGATGAAGTATATGTTTGCAGATGAAATTTTAAGGTTTAGTAGTAGAAACTGAAAACATCATAATCACGTAGATATGATGTTATGTAATAAATTATAAGTATTTATTATTTTATAAAGTTTTACATGTTTTAATTTTTTACTCTGGTTAGTCCCAACTAGATGGCTTTTATAAAGCTGGATTCCTTCTAAAAATTATCTCCAGATAGACTTTAAGTATGTCGAGAGATTGGACGGTGAAGCTGTTTATAATATACAGGAGACCAAAACCAAAAATAATGATTATTAGAGAGACAACACTTAAACATTTTCAAAGAAATTCAAAAGAAATATTGAGCATGGCACTATAAAAATAAAGATAATTTATTATTTAATTATATATATATATATATATAAATATAATATATATTATTTTATATATTAATATTATATATATATAGTTAATATTTAAATTATATTAATATATATATATATAATAATATATGATCCGATCAGATTTGAACTAAATGAATACTGCAAACAGCACATGACCTCAATATATAATATAATATATATATATAGATTATATATATATATTTATATATTTATATTTAATATTATATTATATATATTATATTATATTATATATTATATATTCATATATTATATTATATACTATATGTAATTATATTATATATATATTATATTATATATATAATATACTTATTTTGTTAATTATTATATAATATATTATTCATTTATATATATATAGCTAATATATACCGTATACTTAACAGTGATATACGCCCTATTACTATATATATTATATATTAATTATTTATCATATTATATTATATATAAGTATATACATATTATATATATATAATTTTATTCTATTAGATATATTAAATATGTTATATATATATATATATATACTATGTATATACTTATCTTATATATAGTATAATTAATATTAGGCTGTTATGTTTTAGAATACATAGGTTGTTGATGTTTTGATTTTTAACCCATATTGATGTATAGGATATATATATAAATTTAATGGTGACGGACATGACTAAAAAATTAGAAATTTTAAATTTCATTTTTAAAGATTACATTTATTTAAAAAAAATTAAAAAAATAAAATATATCCGAACCCAGACAAATCAAAATGTGCACGAATGCACGCCTGGATCAGATAAACTTGAATGTTTAAAAAATATTGATTGTAATCCGAAGTCCTCTTCATCCTGTATTGTTTGAAATAAGTGGGGAGGAGGGGAAAGAAACAAAATACAAAGGAGGGGTTACAAGAATTAGTCGGGGGAAATCGTAAAAAGTCACGTTAGGAAGACGAGAGACACGGATATGCATATTTGAGTTTATCCCTTGGGGTATTCTTTAGTTTAAAAAAAAAATTTGAAATGTCGGACACGTACACAGTAAAAGTCATATATATATTGAATACATGTATTACATTTTAATTGATAGTATATTACAGAAATTGGTATTGAAAAAAAAACAAAAAATTACATACATTGAAAGTTGAGATGCTAAAGGTACATATATATTGGGATAAATACCATGTATATATATATATATGTATGCATTATATATTATAATATATGTATATATATATATATATATATACTATTATATATATATATATTATATATATATATATCTTATATCTCATATACAACAGTATATATAGATATTTTTTCTCTATATCCTAGATGTAAAAATCTCTGTTAAATATCATCTCCTCAGATATATCTTATTATATATATATATATATATATTTTTATTTTATTTATTTTATATACTATTTAAATAGATATATAGTAAAGGAATAGAATGTTGTTGAGATCAAAGCGTTTAAGAGAAAACTCCCATTTGGAAAAAGGAAATTTCTTTACTCTATTTCACAAGGGTCGAAAAAAACGAATAGCTAATAAATTTTTTTAATTTGCTAATTATCTGACTGAGTTTTATGTAATTTATTTTTTTTAATTTTTTTATGTAAACTAAGTTGGTAGATATTATGAAGTAGGCATAACATAACAACGAAAAGTTTCGCAAGGTGAGTGATGATAGACATTTCTTATCCGTTTAACTTTTATTAAAGTGGAAAATTGTGGATTGAAAGAATAAATGTTAGATATTCAAGATAAGAAATTTCTTCAGGTGTCCGTATGTTAGACGGAGATGTCACTGACGCCGTAAGAATTTTTGGAACATAGAGAAAAATGTCACATAAAAAAGTAAATTTTTTTATTTATCTTGCTGAATGTACATGTAACTAAAATAAAGCATTTAATTTAGACAAACATGTGTGACCTGGTTAAGTTTATTGTCGAGAGATGGCTTTAGAGCTTGCCAATATGTTTGTTACGGAGTTTCGTTAAACTAGCTTTACTTTAATAAGAATAAATTGTGGTAGCTTGAGAAGCTAAGCTGCTAGTTTTATAAGCATAAGGTGGAACGGGGGGATTACGTCACATCCTGTACAAGTAGGTCAGAGCACTAATGGGGAAAAAATTTTTTTTAAGAAATAATTAACCCGGAAAAATGGTAAAAAAAAAGAAAGCATTAAAAAAAAAAAAAAAAAAACATTTTAAATTTTCATTTAAGATGTAATTTCCTTTTATGTAGGCAGACTAGCAAAGAAAGATGTTAAGTATTTAGAAACAGAATATGATATATATAGTATATTATTATATATTATATATATATATACTTATATTATATAATTATATGTATATTATATATAGCTGTATTAGAGTGTGGCGGATGGTTTAAAATGGGAGAGCGAATGAGAATTAATTGCCTGGACAGCTACAGCAGAGCAATTAATTTGATGAAAACAAAATACATGCATGAAATATATTATACAAATGATTGCAAGTAGGTTATTATGTGAAAGTTGATATGGCCTTCTATAATTTTTAAATAGAGAGTACTGAAAGGCAATAAAGTAAAATTCTCGCTCTCTTTATATTTATGTCGAGAATGTGTTATAGTATTATGACTATATAATATAATATATAGTATATACTATATATATATATATATACCATATTATATATTTTTATGTATTATATTTATTTATATTACATATGATTATATATATAGTATCTTATAGATCCCAAGCTCATACCGAATATGGTTATAATAGATGCTATTATTATATATATATAATATATTTATCTTATTTGAAATTAAAAATAAAAGTGTATTGTTGTTGGAGCTACTGAGGAAAGACGAGAAATAAGAGATGTCAGGCTCATAGAAAGTACACCTTAGATGAAAGTTCAGTTTCAGAGCCTATTCGGAAGAGGAGATCGAACTTGACAGAGGTGGAAAGCTGTGTTTAAAGAGGTTGGTGAAGCTGGAGAAATCGGGGATGGATTCTAATATGGCAGTGAATAAAGTTCTCATTATCTACATTATTGGAGTTCTTTCTAACACAAAAGAGAACAGATGCAATAATCAGAGGAATTAGCCTCAAAAAAGGAATGACTTTTATGGAAATGAGTCTACATGAATTGATGCCCGTTGTATAATTTAAAGCAAATTTCTATCTTTAGTAATTACATATTTTGATGAGTTTTGTGTCTTTTCTTTTCTTAGGTCTGTTTGTCCTATTTTGTGAAGATGTGATGGTTTATAGTGTGAGGGGGATATTGGAAACCGACAAACAAAAAAGAAAGCATAAACCGACAAAAAACTTTAACAAAAAAAACAAAAAAGTTGACAAGAAACAACATAGTTTACATTTATGAGGAAAAAACATGGAAAACACAGATCGAAAACATAGAACACAATACATTTTCCTAATCCCTATCTATTAAAAAAACACCACTGAAAAAAAACAGACCTTTGATATCATGGGTTATTTGGAACTGCAAATGATCTTTTTTTGGCAAACATAATTTTTTGGCTTCATATTTCTGGAACAATTATTTTTAGCAACCTTAGAGAAGGGTTGCAGAAGAAGGAGCGAAGCTACGGTGTAGTATGCAACTATCGTAATTAATTTTTTCGTCACTGGGGGAATGTTGTGAAAGAGGTGTTTTTTGATGGTGTCTGTAGGTATTAGCAATTTTGTGCATGTATTAAACGAAATGGGCATTGAAGGTGCAGAAAGAAGCAGTGACCCAGCAGTTGCAGTTTTCAGAATAGGAGGGCGAGAAACGTACGTTTTTACACAGAAGAGCGTGAGACAGAAGGAGCATTTTTAGAGTTAAGACAGTCGAGTGGAAGGCTCGGTTAATCAGAAGTACGAAAAAAAGGGTTTATAGCAGAGGCCGTGTGTAACGTTAATTCTAACTGCATGTATAAACGCTTATAGTCTAACATTAATGTAGCTTTCAACTACAGCTTAGCTAATAGATTCAAAGCTGTAAGATCAAAGGATTTAATGAAACTAGCTCGCACGGGATTAGTACATACTGATAGATCAAAGTTACTAAACCTGATGATCATGATTTAACGTACAATATTATATTACTGTATATCATTATTTATATATATATTACTATTATTATTATCTTTTATTATTATTTCTATTATTGTTATTTTTCTTTTTATATCTCTCGTCTCTATCTAAATACATATCTCTGTAATAGTCTCCTTATACAAATAGAACAAAAATAAATAGAATAAAAATTAATAAATAATAATAATACAAAACATATATTATATAATTATATTTATTGTATTATACTTACATTATATTATATATATATATTATATATTATATATATATTATATAATTATATATATACGACTATATATATATATATATATACATATTTATATATATTATAGAATATTATTATCATATTATATATAGTGATATATTATATTATATATATTATATATACTTTATTATTATATATATTATATTATTTATAGAGAGAGAGAGAGAGAGAGAGACGATTTTGGATGCGTGAGAAAGTCGTATGGAGAATTAGGCATGTTTATAGCTAGTGAAAACACTCGCAAACTTCTAACTTGATTCCTGTTTCTATTAGATTTTTCAAAAGACTTTGATATGACTTCTTATACATATTACAGACTTTTAGAAAATAAAGTAAACATTTTTCTCTCCAATTGTATCTTTAACGAGACTCTTGAATTTCAATTAATAAAATATATACACGTATCTTTTTTAAGAACAAATAGGGGGATGATATTACTTTTGGGATGATATCCATGGTTCTGCTTATTTGATTTCAAGTGAATTAAAATATATTACACGTATTTTTAAAAAAGTAATTTTTTTAGACAAATAAAGATGACTTGTTAGGAAGATATATGTTATGATTATTGACCTTTCATAATTTAAAACATATTTACAGTATGTTACAAGATAAACTCTCTGGAAAGTATTTCACTGATAAGCCATCTGGAAAAAGATCCAAGCTACCTTTTCAAGAAAAGGACGTCACTACGTCTATGTACGGAAAACTAGAATCGTCTTACAAAAGGATAATTTATTCAGACATCTTTTTAGCTTACAATTGAGAACCTGAGCGAATTGATCTGTTTTTACGGGATGGATCATAAATACTGAATAAAATGTATATTTTACCTGACGGGAGTAATTATTTGTTAATATTAAAAATACTTTTATACTGGTTTACTAGTGATAAGACTATTAGAAGGGGTACACCATAATTATGACAGATTTAAAAGTAAACATATTAGAAAAGCTGTCAAGTACGAATAAGAGGGTGTTACTGACATGGAAGACAGAAAAATCTAGACCATGTAAGATATACAAACGACCGTAGTGGCTAAAGATAAAAAGATGTAATAATTCATAGTGAAAAAAGTATACGGCTCTTAAAAACCTTAGGTAGTTTATATATATACTATAGTCTTATATTATGATATATATTATATTTATTATTATCATTATTTACTATATTATTACATATATAGATATATGATATATATTATAGTTAAATTACTTTTATGAATTTATATGCTCTATAGTTATACTATATATATACTTTATAATTAGCCATTTGGGTGCTGTTTTCCGGCTGTATTGTTATAAAGAGGTTAGTTTCAATGCAATAATGAGATAGTTTTTGAAAAGCTTGATTAAATATCTAAAATACTCTAGATATTAGTTTATTATATATATATATATTATTACTTACTCATAGGTATATAGAAAGCCTTGTTTATATATATTGCTATATATTTTTGATATATATACTTATATATTATATATATCTATATATATTATACAAGATTTTTGGTGTATTTTAAGGTGTTCTTATAACCCGGTTAAGTTTATCGCAGTAATGAAATAGTTTTTAAAAGACTTATTAAATTATTAATACTAGAGTACTAGTATATAGTTATATATATATTTATTATATATATATTATATAGCTATATATATATATATATATATATATTAGTATATTATTATATAATTTATATATATTATATGGTAGATTTATATAGTAGGTAGTATATATTAAGGAACTTTGTGCTTTTTAAACCAGGTGCTCATCTTTATAAAGCGGATTTTAATTCTGACATAATGGCGAATTATTCTGGTTAAGAAACACAAAATTTACAATTATTAAATTATTAATATCTATGTATTTATCTATATATATATATAACGTAGGTAATTATTATATACATATACCATATATTTTTATTATATAGTATATACTTATTATTATGATATTATTTTATTATATATAAAGGATTCTCGGTGCTCATCTTTAACACCAGAGGTGTATTCTATCAAAAGACGGTTAGTTTCATAGATTAATGAGATATATTTTACAGATTATTAAATATTAATCGTCATTTCCTGATATACTTGTTATAGTAGTATATTATATAGTATAGTATTATTTCTTATAGTATTATATTGGCCAGGCCAGTTAAATTAATACATATATTATTAATAGGTAATATATAGGTATATCGATATATATATACTCTACTATATATTCATAATATATTTAATAATATATATATGATAGAATTGTTGGTGATATTTTTGGCTACCTTCAGGATACTACGGTTTAGGTTCACGGAATCTATTGAATTTTTTTGAATCTTTTAATTATTATCAAGTGTTTATATATTAAGTATTATATCAGATATATATATATATATATATTAGATTTATTATAGTATTATATCTATATATATATATCATTATATATATATATATATATATTTATAGATATATAAATTAATTATATATATACTTTATGAATATATATATATAATATATATATTGAATATTTTTTTGAAATTTATTAAATTTTTTTTTCTTTATTTTAATTATTTTATATTTTTATATTTTATTTGTATTTTATTGTATTTAATTTTATTTTTATGTTATTTTATTTTCATTACTGTTTAATGTTTGTTAATATGTTGTATAATGTTTATTGTTATTATTATCTATTATTATTAAGCTAATATTTATTTTTAGGCATTTTTAATATATGTTATATATTATATATATTATTATCATTATATTACTTACTATATAATATATATAATACTATCAGGTTATATTATTATATATTATCTTATTATATAATATATACTATAATATTTAGATTATAATTTAAGAATTTTATTATTTTTATTTATTATTTTAAATTTAAGTTGGAGGGCTATTTAATATATTATATCACTGAAGTAACATATTAAATATATAAAAGATATATAAAACTATATATTAGTTAATTGCTATTAAAATTATATGATAGTAGAAATCTATATAACTGGATATTATAAAACTGTCTGATATGTAATAAAGTTTATAAATCCATAAAACTGAACATTATTTACCGTAGGGAAAGTGAAATTTTTATTACATAAAAAATGCTTCCATAGTGCGAAAGAAAACGTTAGTAGCAAAATAAAAAAATACTAAATGAATTCATATTTTATTATCGAAATCTCTTGAGGAACCACTAAAATATCAAGACTTTTTTTCTCTTAAAGTTGAACATGAAACTGGGCTTTTAAAAATTGTATTTAGGCAATAAACAAAAATGTTTTAGATTATACAAAGTTCAAATGATTAACTATACCAAAATTCTTTAGTTTTTAATAACTTAAAATGATTAACTGGCCTAAAGTTTTCAGTTCTTAGTAAGTTAAAATTGGACAAATTGGACAAGTTTCTTCAGTTTCCTAATAAGTTCAAAGGATTAATTAGATAAGAATGTTTTAGTTTTTGGTTAGTTCAAATGATTAACTGGACAAAAATTGTTCCAGTTCTTACTATGCTCACATGATTAACTAGACAAAATACTTCAGCTTCTTAATAAGCTCAAATGATTAATTGGACAAAAATTTGTTCTTATGAAGTTCAAATGATTAAAATTGTTTCAGTGCTTAAAAAGTTCAAATGTTTCACTGGATTATATTGTGTTTCAGTTCTTAGTTCAAATGATTGACTGGATTAAATTGTTTCAGTTCTTGCTAAATTCAAATGATTAACTGATCAAAGATCTTCAGTTTTTAATAAGTTCAATTGATTAATTGGACAAAAATATTTGTTCTTAAAAATGATTAATTGAATTAAAACTAATGACATGATAGGGAAATCTCTTAATATTATTATGGAGAACAATTACACCAGAGAAAGCTCACCAAAAACGATCTCTCATTTAAAATATTGATTGCGTTTTCCGACGTTTGTCAAGCTTTTGAAATCGTATGAGAGTGGTTTGTTCCTATTATAAATATGGCTTATTAACCAAGTGTTTTGGTTCTCTTTGAAATGTGGTTTGTAAGTCAGGTGACTTGGTCCTGTTTTAAATAGGGTTTATAACCCAGGTTGTTTAGTCCTGTTTGAAATATGCTTATAAGCCAAGTTTCAAAAAGGACCAACCCACTTTCATAAGATTATTATTATTATTATTATTATTATTATTATTATTATTATTATTATTATTATTATTATTATTATTATTATTATTATTATTATTATTATTATTATTATTATTATTATTATTATTATTATTATTATTATTATTAATTATTATTATTATTATTATTATTATTATTATTATTATTATTATTATTATTATTATTATTATTATTATTATTATTATTATTATTATTATTATTATTTACTATTATTAATATTAGTATTATATTATATTAGTATTATTATTATTATTATTATTATTATTATTATTATATTATTATTATTATTATTATTATTATTTATTATTATTATTATTATTATTGTTATTATTATTATTTATTATTCAATTAATTAATTAATAATATTTTAATGTCTTTTCATAAACTTGAGTATTCAGTTCTTTGACTACAGCTATCAAAGTTAAAAAAAAATTTAACAAATCTGCTGACAAATCTACTGCTATAATCAGTTAGTTAATTGAAAATATTGAACAGTTTTTAAAGTTGGTAATTAATCTGTTTTGTATAAAATAGATTCCTGGTGTAGAAAGAAAAGCTCTCCCTTTTATTTTTAATTAGATATTACTCATAAGAAAACAGAAATCAATATTATATACATACGCAACTACACACACACAAACACACGACTCTGCTCACACATCTACCACAACACCACACACACACACACACAAAGCACCACACACTTCGATAATATTATAATATTATTATATATATATAATAAAATATATATATATAGTATATATTATATTACATATATATATATATATAATATATATATTAATATATATAAATATATAGTATATATATATATATATTATATATATATATATATGATATTATAATATAATATATATTATATAAATATAAATATATTATATATGTATATATGACTTACTATATATAGATATATAGAATATATTATACTTCTATATACTATATATATATATATAATATATATATAGATATATATATTATATATATATCTATCCATATAATCATATAAATTACTCTAATAGTTATCTAATACTTATTTATATATTATCTCATACTTTAATATAATATATATACTACCGCTAATCATATATTTATTATATATATATATCGTAACTATACTATACTATAATAAGCCCTGATATATATATATAATAAGCTATATATTTGCTCTCCTAAATATATTATTATATCACTAGCATTACTAATATATAATATACCACTAATATATACTTATAGATCTTATATATAATATTATAGTAACTACAGATAGTATATGTAATAATATATAAATAGTATAATAACTATTATAATGTGATATATTATAGGTATATTCACAATTATATATTATACTTATACAATATATAGTTATATATTATGTTTTTATATCTTTTATATATACACCACTCACGGGCAGGAGCCCTATTCAAGGAGGGGTGTTTCACGCCTCGCAACAAAATTTCAAACTAACGCAAATTACGCGAATCTCAGACGCAGGCTTTAAGGTGGGGGAGATTAAAATTCAGCAGAAGACACAGAAGATGGAAAAACAATTCCACAGAACAGAAGTGGCAGGAAAAGAAGGAAGCACGCGCAAATGCGATACTATCTGGACCAGTGTACCGAATCACATCAAACACAAAACTCCATGTGCAGGATACAGCACCTCCTTGTCTACGAGGGCGACTTCGTAGACTGGTCGGTCGGAACGCGGTTGATTTTAACGGTGATAAGTTCGCTCGAGACACCTTGCGCACCTACAGTGGACCTATAGAGAAGAGATTAATATGCACCAACATCACGCATCGCCAAAGTAGAGGATCAAAGGTGGAGATTGCGAAAACGTACGGAACAATTAATATACAAGCTTCTGGTTGGCCTTTGACTCGACAGCCTATCTAAAAATGCAGGGTAGATACCAGAGCACCCCACCAGGATTTGATGGAGCTAGAGTACTCCATACGGCGCGTATTGCACGGGCCTTGTATAGCTAACTGAGAAGAGGAAAAAAAAGTCTCCAGTCTAAAAACAGAGAGCTCCCATGTTATCATATTGAGGTCGCGCATCCGACCAACGCATTTGGTGATGTTGAGGTGTTCCAAAGCACATTTTTTTTGTTTTATGCTTTAAAGGCAACGCGAAGTCTCTATGTATGTTGTCATACGATAGGAGTATACTTAGAGAGTGAGACGTCGAAATAGAATTGCTGATAGGAAGGTTGCGAGAGCGGCTCTCTGATAGAGTTGGGTACAGATAGTAGAATGCCACGGTTATTAAAGGACATTCGTTATATCTATCAAAGCAAGGTCAACAGCCATCGATCCCTATCCTCGTGAATATTTTCCTCTCCAATACAAGGTCAACTGCGAGCGATGAATAGCAGCTCAGCTATAATATTCATAGTTGACAGAGAATCGCACAAATTCTCAGTAATATAGATCAAGACCAGACAGCAATCCAGAATATCTAAAAAAGTGAGACTCGTACATACTATCGATGCCGCGCTACCAGAGAGTATCCTTCGATAGTCACAGATACTTACGAGCAAAGTGGATCACGCTCGGTATTATGCGTTAGACTGTGCGAAGACATTAAGCTGAGAAGGATTATCCTAATTAAAGTTAACGAGAAACTACAACACAATAAGGACAGATTAAGACACAGAACCACTACCGAAGGAAACACACTCACTAGGTTGCACTATCACCTCAAGGACATAGAGATAGTTTATATACTCCAGTCCACCTATCAACTATAGCAGCCCTACTCGATATGCGAATATGAAAGAAAACATATGCAACGCATCAGCTATATGAGTATACGAGCAGATCAGGCTCATTAAGAGAGAGTCACCAACCCAAACAAGCGTAGAGCTGCAGTCTTCGGCTACCGATTGCACGCTTCGTCCAACGCCCTGTACCAAACGACTAACGCATGTGTTCACTAAAAAGCATTCCCTGCGTATTTATGCATTACAGTACACCCCACACAAGTCTACCCCGACTACTAAGCTCTTCTTCCAATGCGGACGGAAAACATAGAATCAGTAAGATCAGTGAAAGTCACTCAAGAACAATCCACAGATAAGACCTCACAGCATCCGAAGTCTCATCACTGGCCGTATTCAGGCGAAAGAAAGTTGAACTAGATGATGTCCAGATGATCTAAGAATGACGCACCGACCTTCGTAGCTTGCAAGCTCCCAGTTTTCATCTAAAGACATCTTCTCAGATAGAATAAAGTTACGCTCCTAGACGATTACGAGGTCAAGTTAGTCTCACGACTCTCACAAAGTAGAGCGGCGTTCCCATATGCTTCGCGACAGTACCAAGGTAAAAGAATTGCATTCTTGCTGGACAATTGCGAAGCATTAGTGTACATGCGGTTGCACCCAAACTACCTCTCCTCGCGCTTTACTTCACCTCCCTCACGACAGCAGACATATCTGTTCCCTGCCAAAATCTCTTGAATGGGAAAGTTTCTCAGCACAAAAGGTAATTATAGATTCAGATATAAGAAGGGGTGAGTGATACAGTTGATGTAGCAGAGGCAGTAGGAGGCTACTCAGAGTTTTGAGGCGAATGCACATGCGTCCCTCAAAACATCGGGAGTTACGTGGTATTGTCTAATCCCTGAGCTGTGGTGGCTCACTACTGCCTTTCTATAATACGTATACATAAGATTTCAGTAGAGCCCATGTACTATACCGATCAAAATTGATAATTTACACCAGCCATGAAGGCAAAGAGTACATAGGACACGCTGGAGAGGAGAAGGAGTAGGTAAATAAGTGAATAGCTACTAGAATCGTTCTCAAGGGTATTGATAGTTAAGGAATAAAATAGTGAGGACCGAAATAAAATTGGTCCTTTTCAGTGTGTGAAGAATTATGACCAACAATACCTATCAGATACGAATCACGTTATGAATGAATAAAGGTGATATATAATTCAATCATGCAATGCTTGCCATCTCGCAGCTTGTTTTTTCTCTTGCTAAGAGACCCAGAAGAGAGATTTGTTCGTAAGAGTAGACGAAACAAGGGTAAGGCTATTAGCGCGACTTTAAACCGATTTGATAAGAGACTCTCACCTAGTCTCTCAAAGAGAGTAGCCCGTCTAATCGTCCCTGCACGCGTTCTTAGTGGAGTTAACTAGAAACTATATATATACGTGTGCGACAAGCACAGAAATGCGAATAGCCGAGTAGAGCTTCACGGAACCCCGACGGAGACACATCTCAACAGATTTATATGAGCCCATCCGTCCAACTTCGTTGCCGGGACTCCACATTCGCTTGGTCCTAGAGCCTGATGCCTAGGGCGACAAACCATAAGCGCGCCCCACACTAAAAATGCACCACGCATCAAACTCTACTCCTATGTACATGCGGAACAATGAGCAGTACTCAACCTCTTGTTAGCTCCCGAAACGATAAAGGAAATTCTCTGATTCACGCTCTCCACTGCAATCGCACTCATATCTATCTTACATCTCACATCCACTCTTTTATCTGAGCAATGACTAGATTACTTGCGCCCACAGGATCTACCGCTCCAGCAGCACGTCCACAAAGCTGTATGTATGTACCAATCGTCTGTATAATAGTAGTCTGTTAGATTAGCCTACTTGTCAAGGATCTCACTCATAAGGCGGCCGAATCACTAATTGCCAGAAATATGACTTATTCGAGGGGTATGCAGTATAGGGAGCTGCTGGATGAGACAAGTATTATAAAATTTTATAAGAATTACTAAGGGTTAGTGGAGTCTATCTTATGGTTTACCGCATAATTAGGAGCGAATATGCATAGGTGTGGAGATAGTACTTGTATTGTGAGTAAGGGAAACTTAGTGGATGATAACTCATTAGGTCGAAGTGTGTTCGTATATATATTAATTGTTGTTTTTGATGTAATCGATCAGAATGGTGTAGTTCTTTAATTAGTATGCTGCTCTCAGATCGATGAAGAGAATTACGAAATGATTCGGCTCGCTCAATCACACATCGTGCTTGCGAAGTGTCAAGTTAGAATGGGGTCTGCGAGAGGCACCACACCGAACCCAGTTCGTTACGTCGATTAGTCTCTTTCCCTTGTCTTGTCTTATCATTGATTTTCGCTCCCTTAAATAGAGGAACTTCTTATGTCTACTACTTTTCGTATAATGAGAGTGAGAGTAAATGATAGATAATGATTTACAAGATTCTGCGTTGAGATAAATTGGATGTAGTAAGATATTCAACGAAAAGGCGTATAGATATCTCAGTCTGTCCTGTGTAGAGGAATTATTATATTTGAGAGTATCTTCTCTATGCAGAGATTATAGATCAGCAATGTATTGATATGTAGTAGAAGGAATGAGAAGAAGTGTATTTAACCTATTCAGGAGAACAAATCGAAGAAATGATATTACTGATTCGATTCTCTGAGACCCGTGTGTTATACAGATTAGTCTGGGAATCCCTTTTCTTTTTTGATGGAATCCTTTCTTCTGTGGAAGGGTAATTATTATTTTCTTATTATTTCATAGATATTTCTCATTTAATAGGGTTGATATTTCTTTGTGACACTATGACGACCAATACTCCACACCTTTATGTACACTTGTATATAAATGATTAATATATTGGAGATAGCAGTAGTACGACTGGGCATGTAATTATCCTGTAAGATAGATCGAGTTAGAGGACAATTCTTAGCCATGCTGTGTGCGGTCAGGACAAGAGCAAAAGGTTTCAGGCGTAGAGTTAGATATACATAGGAGTTTGAGTATGGCCACTATTATAGGTATCGGTACAATGCATTATATTATAGTGTGATCTTTATTGTAATGAGATTTAGATCTTTCATAGGTAAGGTCCCCTAATTAGTTTTATTATTATTATGTTTTATAATAATTAATACAATTATATATGATAATTAATATATATATATGCTACTAATTATTTAATATTTCATTTTTATTCAAATATTCTATTCTTTTATATATAAAGTAATATAGTAAAAATATGTGTTTGTTTTATTTTAATTAGCGAGTTAGTAGTGTTATACCTTTTCATTTCTTTTGGAAGGTTTATGATGCGTCTGTATGGTACCGTATGTTAGAAGAGCATATAAGTAATCGGTGATATATATATTATATATATATATATATGTGTAAAAAATAATAATTCTTATAGTACAAACTACTCTAGTGTGAGCTTTTCGAAGCAGATGATAAGAGGGTTGTGTAATTCGTGTTGTTTAGACATTCTTCTGTTTCTTATTATTTAAAAGTTTGTTTAATTTTAAATAATTGATTTTAATTTGAATTTTTTTACATTTAAAGTTTTTAATTCTAAAGATTATTGTTATAATATAATTTATTAATTTAAAAATGTTCATGTTAAATATACTTGGATTAACTAAATTTGTAGTGTTTTAAATGTTTTAGTGACTTATAAAATAAGTTAGTTGTAATTAGTCTCTATATATTTTTTATTAACTATGCATCGGTATTTATATAGTTTCATTTATCAAATATGGGGTTCACACGGTGAAAAAGAATTTCTTCAACAATTATTATAATTTTTTTTTATCTCATATAATATATCGCACCTTCACTATGAATGTTTAAGTTATGTTAAATTACGTTAGTTATTATTAATACTGCTCAACTTGTTCACGAACGACAGGTAATCTCTAATTATATGAGTGCATATGCCATGTTTTGTCTCTTATTTCGTGCTTAGCTTTTTAAGATGCTCTGTTATGTTTAATTTAATTTAGATCTTATCTATCAGATTCATTATCTTAACTGATCCGTGGTAGTAACGCGAGTGCTTTTAGCACTTTTTTATAAAGCAGAGCTTTAATGTGGAATTACTGTTTCATCCGTGGTTTTTTAAAAAGTTTTCTTCCAAGGTTCGTATAACTTCGTTAAGAGTTGCCGATGTGTGTGCTCTGTAAATTATTGAGCAGCTGTTTTGAACAATGTATAGGTACTGGTTACTGAAAGAATACTAAATGGTGCGCTACTACCTCTTGAGATAGCGTCAGCGGTCGGTACACCCAAATATTTTGAAATATATTGGAAATCTTCATTTAGAATGAAATTGCATATTTGACACTAATGTAGCTGTAAGAAAAGATGTGACATAATAAACAGAAAGCTGATCGATGAGATATATAAGGCGGAATGCATATATTGACCATATGTAGAGGTATTAGAGTATTTACATACTTCACACAGCGCGACTTACGAGCTTGCAATACATAAAAAAAGAACTCCTTGATATATTTATAATTAGCTTAAAGTTCTGTTATTCAATAATTATAATCTATATAAACACTATATTTAAAATAACATTTTTACCATAAATTAAGTAGTTCTATAAATCCGCAGCTGTAACATTATGACTTCATTTGTAAGGTTACGGATTCTACATATTTATATTTGGAATCGGAAAGATTAGACGAAAGGCAAACCAAGAAAAGACAAAACCTGAAGCCGTGTGTGTGTGTGTGTTTGTTGTGGTGCAAAATCGTTTTCAGGTTTTTCAGTGAAAACCCAATCCAGTGGGCTTTTGGTGGGCTGTGGTGTTATGTCGAATTGTTTGTGTGCATGACTATATTGTGTGGGTGTCTTTGAAGACCGTATCATAGACACCGCATAGAGATATATGGTAAGACACTCAGGCTGGCGACTTCCTCTTATGACTTTAGAGAACTAACAGTATCCTACAGCCTGTATATATGAACATATAACAATAATATGATAATAATAATACCCATAGGTAGTATTATAAATTTATCTTTAGTCTAACTTTCTGTTTATATTGCCATAAACATTTCTAGATAGTCCCTATTAATTTGTCTGAGCCAGGGATTCTTTTTCAAATAAACTTAAATATCTCCAATATAACTTTTTCAGATTAATTTCAGACTAATATTATAAATATATGAGGGAGGAGGTTTGGTGGTAATAAATAAATCAATTGATACGCTCCATGTAACGAGGCGTCTTAGAGAGAATTCGTGTTATCTATCTAATGTGTCGATGTTCGTGAGTGGACATCATAAGAAATCATTTGCTCTGCCCTCAACTACTACCATATCTTGTGTTTTCTGCTACTGGCTCCCTACGCGTAACGGAACGTAGATTTTTCAATCCTCCTTGTGTTGAATATCTTACTACTTCTCACTCGAGTAGCTGTTACTTGCCACTAGTGCCCGCATGTCCAGATAATGCTCGCAGATCCAGATCTATTTAGGGGCATTTCATACGGAGCAGAGCTAGCATCACACTGAGTGAGTACTGTGGCGGGGTACCATCATCTGGGGATTTACGTGATAGACGAGAAAGAGGGGAGGAGGCCAATAAAACAGAAGATTGCCAGTATTCTAAACGATCGTGAGATAATCAGTTAAGTAAAAGGGAAAACCGTAAACATGAAATGAGTAACGCATCGGCGGCGTGCTCGTAACCAATTCTATGGTCCTATATCATATCTCTAGTTCGACGTTGAGTAGTTTACAACAGCACTAATCCGCTTCGCTACGAATTATACAATACACCTGATATTTCCCTTCCTATCTAGGTAGTAGAGCTGTGCTGAGCCACAAAAATCTTCCCGAGAAGCTGGTGTGTCATGTAAACTCTCTCAACTGGCCGTGCCAGCAGCTGGGCGTCCCCAGCCGCTGCCAGTCAAACGTACTTGGTTACTGCACGTTCAATATGTTGCTAATTGGGGTAGGCTGATTGGATGCGTTTCTTTGTTATGCACTTAACGATTAGAAAAGAGTGATGATTGATAGCTGTGTAGTGTGTAGAGTGCTGTGCTTTGACTCGGGAGCTGAGAGTTATCATAGCTAGTTATATAACCTGAAAAGGGGCTTTAGCGAGGCTCTGTAAGGCGTACGGTGCAGTGGAGAATGAGCGAAAAGTATCATTGCTACAAAGTGACTCAAGGCAGGATGAAATCTTAGATATTATTATATCATACACAGATATAGACGAAGTAAGAGATTCGAGAATCAGAGGAGAGTTCGAATATCGGTGCGCTACACAATCGGGAAAAATGTAATCGAAGGAGAAAAGAGAACGAGCGAGTCTAGCCTAGACGGCAATGGTATTATAGATGTAATCCATATATCTCGCTATTTCTAGCCTTGAGAGCTGTACTAATTTCCAGGTACGACTATGAACTGCGGCCACACGACAAAGGTATCTCCTCGCTATATGGAGGAAAGGTGTGCGGTCAAAGTAATGAATCGAACAGGTTTCGTAGAAGAGCAGCGCTTCAAGCCAAACCAGATAGAGAAGAGTGGCGAAACAACCTACATATTGGCCCACATCTGCACGTAGGCGTGATAAAGAATATGTTTTTCTCTAGAGACTATCGATGCCAAGAGGAGAGATGAGCATACGTGAGGAGGAAGGGGTCAGAATGAGAATAACTAAGTGGTGTGTAAGGTAAAGAGAGTGCTCTCGTGTGTCTGCTCTACTGGGATCCTCTGACGGTTCTGTTGGCAACACTCCCACTGAAAAGGCTAATCTCTTCGAGGACTCGTTCCATATATTGCGTGCTTGAACTATAAAAATGTCTAAGCCCCTGGACAGAGAACATTCGGGCGAAGATGACCGGAGTACCACAACTGCCTGCAGACATGCTATACTTCAAAGCACTACTAGCAGACGCTTCTCGTATGACCTACTATGCCCCTAAGTGAGCGGCAGACATGAAAGAGAGAAATATACAAGTACAATGTGATCTGAGAGTGAGGATGTCAGGTATAGTATTACTAGAAGCAGAGATCGGAAATGGACTGTAAGGGGCACCGTGGGATGCATATTTGCCTCGCCGGTATGTTCGTATCGTGAAGTGTGCTTAGCCGAGCTGGCCGCGGACTCGGCCTATATTTTACAGCACGAGTTTGTCAGGAGGCTACATACTCTCATATGATCCCCTAAAAAAATTACAATTAGATGATTGCATTTCCTTATCGATATCGAAAGAGAAGGCTGCGATATGTTAGTCTATGCGTTTAAGTGCCACGAATGAGAAGAGGAGGGAAAGGACCTAGCCGACTAATCTATAGATCGTCGGTGTCCTAACTATCCGTTACCAAGTATAAGCTCTCACTAGTTGGATTCTATCTAACACCTCATTGGAAACTCTTCTTTAAACTTGCTGCATGTCTCAGGCTGTGAGAGAATTCATTCATGAAGCTAGTCCTCTCATTCCAGTCTGTGCGGTTCAGGTGAGCCTACAGCGCTAGATCTATAGGTGTCACAATTACTACGAAGGAATACCAGTCGACCTAGCGAGAGGAGTAAGGTAAGGTGAAACTAGGCGTCTGAATAAGATAACAGTTATACCTTAATTCTGTATCACACAACGTTAGTACGATGTGATCTATCGATGCGCGACTGAGAAGTAATGTGGATGAGCTCGTCTGAGGCGCACCGAGGGTGGAAACCTTTGGCGGTGGAGGAGCAGCAGAAGCTGCATCATTATGCAGAATGAGTCTCATGTGGACTCATCGGAGTAAGTAAATATTGCGATTTGAAGAGGTACGTCGTACTTCTCATACACGTCTCCATCCTCTCGGTTTCCCCTTCTCTTGCTTACTCTTGTCAAGTTTTCTTTGCTACGATCAAGTATATCCAGTGAAATCCGAGCGCAAGAGATAGATAGAAAGTGGGAGAGGCGACTTCTTTCCTCCTTATCGGCGGTTATTGTGGTGTTCCTCAAAGGTTCTGTTTTTATTCTCCAACTTTATTCTTACTTATTCATCAACGACCTCCTCAGCTACTTCCTAAACTCTGGTCCACTCTTATGCGAGACTGACATAGAACTTGCTGCCGATGAATATCTGTCCTGTCTCAGTTTGCAAATCTGCTACGCCTAACTATCATGGCAGCATTTGCGAGAGTTGCGCAGTCGCGATGCAGTTCAGCTTTCCGAATCTATACTTGCGAGACGACGCATGGAGGATAGTGATATCCGTAGTTGGATTGCACGACGCAAGCTTGAGAGCGTGTGAGTAATTCTAACTCGTTGATGAATACTTCAAACCTTCTCTCCAGTCTCATACCATCACTCTCATAAACAACGACTGCCAACTGACAGGTTTAACCTCACTCTCTATGATTCGACGGTAAGTAATTAGGACAGTTCATCTTAAGATTTATAACACGAGTAGGATGGAGACGATCGTGGAGTAGACACTGAACATAAAACAAAGAAATTGTGAGTTATAGATGTAACGCTTGCATATCCACAATGGCTTGTCGACTAAGCTGGGCCTGTAAAGAAGCTGGGGGTTATGTAGGAGTTGCGAGGATATTTTTTTCTTCTGCAATCAAGCGACATACATCCACGATCAATAGGATAATATACGGCCAGTATCTGCGTCCCTATGTGATGGAGTAAGTAACGTGGCTTTGCGAGCGAGTCTGGGGAGAGGGGACAAGGAAATGCTCCGGACGCGCCACCACTGTCTAATTGGAATTTATGAAGTGAGCCTAAGTAGAGGTAGAGAAGACTTATAAACTTTCGTTACTACCTTTGGGAGATCGACATCCATGAATTCTCTATTGTCTATAGGTACTACAACGGTAGATGCTCAGGGAGTATGGCCAGACCTCTCTATTTCGCTTAGACCTTCTCCTCATTAGCGTCGCCTCCTCGTGTAATCAAAGTGTCATTTGGGCCAGAACTGTACGGGACCCGCAAAGTGCCATTGCTCTCGCGGCTTGATGAATTTTAGCCAGAGCGTGATCGTGATGATCATGGTCGTGCATCGAAGTAATCCCATGACTCAGTTTTCTCGTTCAGGGTGGGTGTGAACGTAGTCGCGACGTCCATACCTGTTCACGAGGCGCACATCTGGCTTTGATTCTGTGGAACTCCTTGCCATCTTCTGGTTTTCCAACTGCACGGATTTTCCTGCGGTATTTAATCTTCCTCTCTTAAAACCCGATCGCGCTCTTGCCGATAGCAATCACATCTCTAAAGAGATGTACTCATAGACGGTTGCTCTGAGTGGAATTTATACATGTATGATTTTGATCTATCCAGCGCCCTCTTGATATGAGAGGGAGTGTGCCCAGCCCCAGTGATGGTTGTAATCTAAAAGGGCAACCTAGCAGTATATAGGATCAAGTAATCCTGGGCTAAGAGTATCTTTATATACTTGGTAGTTGTCCCACTCATTAGGTTATCAACCGTATAAGTATAGTGTCAGCTGTTGGATCTGTATAAATTATAGATATGTAATAATTAGTGTAGAGTGAGGTAGGATATATGAACACTTATATATAGTACTAAAAATCTATTCAGTATGAAATTAACAATATCGTAAACGGGGGTTCCTTTATAAGTATGATTGCAACTGTAAGTAACCCTACATGTAGATATAGTATTTAATTCACAGATAGGAATGTAAGTGTCTAATTGTTTTCTCAAGTTTATATAGGTTATACCTTGATTAAATATGATAATGATATTGATAATTATATTAAGGTTTATGTGGATAGGTATTTATTATGAGTTCGTATCATTTTAGTAATGAACTGGTGTAATGGTATGATAGTTTATGTTATTTAAAAGAGCATTAATTGATTATGATAATATATATAATGAATATAAAGGATCAAAGATCATAGAAAGATTATTTAAACGTAGATTTTGTTGAAAAGTTTGAATTAGTAAGAATGTATATTATAATATATATATATATAGGTAACCTAGGTGAATAAGTTAAATTTAAATAATTAGACTTTTAAATAGTAATTAGGAGGAATAGCATGGTATACAGGAGGTGTAAGTTTTATGTGAGGTGATTGTTAGATAACGAAAAAGTTATATATATATATGTATATAGTTATAATATATATATATAATAGTATAAATATTAGGTATAATTGCTATTAATATTTATTGTAGATAGACAATGTATTAATATATATATATATATATATTCATCACTGTAATCGCGTAAAATATTTAATAGATATAGAGAAAAGGTGCAGATATAGAATATGGAAAACATGTCAGATTATATGTTAGAATGATTATTAGGGAAGGTAGATGTGTATAAACTGAGTATATGTATAAATAGTCGATGGAAGTTTTTTGCCTTTTATAGTTAGAGTCACTATTTATGAGACGGATAAAATTATGGTTAAGTGTATGATAAGTATGATAGGAAATACGAATAGATGTAGTTGGATAGTAAAACCAGAATAGCTATGATAATTCTGTCTAAGTTGATAGATAGTTATGTATTAGATATATTGGTATATAGGGTTGGGTGTTAAGGGAAATGGGGGGTGCTCATTCCGGACGCGTATATATATATTATATATAATTAAGATATTTAAATAATGATATAGTAGGTAATTAATGAACATGAATGAGAAGTATGTATTCTACTTAGACAGGATAGCACTGTACATTGTCATAGCGATATTAAAAGGTGTGTGATATATTATTATTTTATATATATAATTATAGTTTTATATTGTATTCTGTTTTTGTATTGTAAATATCTGAATAGAGAGAAATTAAAGAGTGTTCTCAAGTGAAAATTGAGAAGAATAAAAGATATAATTAGTAGTATAGATAATAATATACAATTAGTTGATAAATATATAGTAAAATCCTGTAAAGTATTGAATATATGAAGGAGAGATAAAAGGTTAGTTTAATAGTAAAAGTATATATAATAATATATATATACGTTATTGGAAAGGTAGAAAGCCACTGTAATGTCATGAGCTAGAAATGATATTTTGGTGATAATGTACTGAAAATTTTAGCCTGCGCTTCGCATAGTTTATCAGTAGAGAACACCCAATATTAATTCTAAACGTTACCTTACGCATCATTTCCTCCCACCCGTTTATGTGACGTAATGTTTGAGTATTGAAATAAGAATAAATATATAGTGAAGATATAAGAGCAATAAATACATGTTATGTATAGAAGATGAGGTGAGTAATCCTTATATTAGATATTAGTTACGATTGTGCCTGTCGTTAAAGAACCTGATCGAACGTTTAGTGTGTGTTAGTATATCGAGTCAAATATATATATAGTATAATAATATATATACTATATTATATATATATAGTGAAATGATAAAAATACTAGTGAGTAAGGAATAAATATGAGGTATATACAAATTGTGTAGTATTTACAAGCGTAGTATATAGATTAATAGGAATAAGTGTTGACGAATAAAATAGGATCTGTATATTATATTATATGTCGTAGGTATTATCATATGCCAGTGTGAAGGTATAGTAAGTGACTGGACTGCTTTTCAACTGCAAACCTATAGTGAGCATTACCCATGATTTAGGATATTTGAGACTGTTGGGTTAGCCATAATGCTATCCACTAGGTATATACGTTATGTCAAAGGGCGATGAATTTCATGAATGATTATTATTCCAATAAGAGATTAGTTAATAGGTTGATTACATTAATAATAACAAAGATGAGTGATGTGAATATGATCTTATTCTCTTAGCAATTTAAGTTAGTAGTAGAATTATGATATAGTGTTAGAAAAATAATAGTAGAGAATAAGTAGGAAATAATGAAAGACGAAAAGTGAGTGTTTGCGGATAGAAGGTGATTTAATTCATATGTAGCGAATACATCATGTAGTGTATTGACGAACTGGTTATTAAGAAGCAAAAGTTTATGAGAAGTCAGGACAGTATCCAAAAGCCGTAAATAGAATGTTAAGAGATTTACCACGTTATAGGTGTATATAGTAGGTATATATAGCTATAGTGACATACTTTATTGATAACATTAGTGTAGAGTTATATATATATATTATTAATATAGTATATATATGTGAATAGAGTATAATATAAAACTTGGACGGATAATTGACTGTAGGAAAAATAGAGTACGCATTGATGAATGTAGAATGATAAAATAGATTTTATATGTCAGATAGTTATATTCACTAGTTCCCAAAAGGATTAGGGAGAGCTGCCTTCTCAGTGAATTATATATATATTTATAGTATGAGATATGCGAAATAACCTTTGACATTTATACGGATGCAAGTGGTATATGTATATGCGGGGGTGTGGATAGCTAAAACAATGTAATGATGTAATTATGTAAATAGAAAAACGGAATATACTATATAATATAAGTGTATTGCTATTGAATGTTTCGAAATAAAGCGTTAATATGACTAAGAGCTACACTAAGTGATATTCTACTGATTGAAATAGATGATGATTGGTACTGCACTGTGAGTATTTTAGTATATTTGTAAGTCAGTATTGACGTCCTAGTTTTTTAGGAATTAATTTCAATTGTTATATGATAACGGATCACCAAACCCTTGTGTATATTGCAGAGTATATATGAAGTAATCTTTCTAGAATAGTCGGCTTGTCAAGTAACTTCTGGAAAGATTTAGTTTGATATTTTTAGACTTATATTGTATTGTAGTATGTGCCATAGAGTGGGAAAGGAATTAGAGTATGGCTATTTATGTCTAAGAATGTCACTTGGTAGAGTAGTATGAGTGAGAAAAATATATATATATATATAGGATTTATATAAGACCCGGAATTATAGCACGTGTAATTGTAATGAATGGTAAAAGAAATCATAGTGTAGGGGTGATATCTAATGTTTACGATAAGTTGAGTATTTGAAATGGGTTACAGATTAGCTTATAGGTAAGTTAGGTGTATCGTGAGATGCTTTGAGAGAGTATGTAGAAAGAATTCGATAGAAGTTAGGACTGAATAGTTGAGTAAAAACCTGGCAGATAGGGATGATGAGAATGAGGTGAAATATATCAATATTTAGATAGGTGATATTAAAGGCAGTATTATGATGAGGTGACTTCACGGTATGCATAAATGATATGTAATTGGATATGTCATAGTATATATAAAATATTGTTAATAGATAATTGTATTTAGTGCAGTATTGTGTAGAGTAAATGAACCTAGTATTTTAGTATAATATAATATATGAAGGATAGAGTAATATATTGGGATAAGTGAGTATGCTAAAAGTGTATATTTATATAGTTGACTTATATTGAATAAGTTTATTAAGTGCGTAATATACATATTACATAATTGTATATATAGATATCTATAGTGAGAAAAAGATATTATAAACATAATAAATAATATATATGTATGGAATCGGATGAGATAATGATAGATATGTGTTATGAGAGTACGTATGTAATGAGGAGGTGAAAAAATGATATTATAGTTACTCTATGTGTGGAAATCGAATGAATAGGATCATATGTTATTTAGCAATCTATTATATATAATAAGTAAAGATAATGAGTGATGAAGAGTTTTCAAGGTGAATGGAGAGTTCATATTTTGTATATATGACTGATTGAATACGGTGAGCTTTCGAAATCTATCTTTATAAGCACTGTGGTACAAGAGATATGGATACGTTATAATTATATATATATATATATATATATATATATAAGTATATACTTGTTAGGCAGAATAGAGAGTTAAGGGGAAGTATATACAATAGTTGTATAAGTGCTCACAAATTCAAATGAATTAGATGGTCAGATATTTGTTTGTTTTAATTGTATAAAATGACAGTGTTCTTTCATAAGTGTAAGAATTTGGCTGTAAATTAAAATCAGGAACGCTAGGGAAGTGGAAAAAGGTAATGCTTGGTGAGTGTCATAGACGAGGAGCGTATAAATGCCCGTATTGTTTTTGTTGGGATTGACTTATTTTGATGAGTATTAGAATAGGTGTACTTAGATATGGATAGAATAGAAATAAG
>JABUQX010031351.1:0-5000 GCA_015478945.1 Trachelipus rathkii | reverse complement strand
AATAATACATAATAATAATAATAATATATTTGAATAATAATAATAATAAAATAACTAATAATAATAATAATTAATAATAATATAATAATATAATAATAATAATAATACGGTTTTACATGTTTTTCTAACTTTACCTCTACTTCTACTTATAATAGTTTTAATACTAAGGATAATAGTGGTATTCATAATCCCTCCATATTCCTAATATCCCGTCATCAGAATAAACATTATCTCGGGTTTTTTGTCCACCTTTATACCGTTTACAAAATCTGGTAAACACTCGCGAGCTATACCACCCGCAAGACCATTTTACCGTCGCCAACGCCTGGCAACGCTGAAGCATAATCGAGGTCACAGCCATAACGTATTATTGAAACTCTAGGTTAATGTGAAGTGTAGTAAGACGTAGAATTCTGTCCACGTATTTCTCCGAAGACCATGGGGTATTCGTTTCCAAGAGAACACGCGAAAATGATATTTACCGTATGGAAAGGAGCCTAACGTTCAACACTAGGGAGGCCGCACGATTTGTATTGGGATACATACCCAGATCGAGACAGCCAGTTCATTACAACGCTTTCACTGAGGTATTTATCGACGATTTGGTGGCGAGACCGGCAATTTGCACCTGTTACCGCGCAATCAAGGAACGACTCGTACTGTGGGCTGCCGTACGCGTGCAACTGAAGAAAACGTTTTCTGCGCCGAGGTTGGCTTGCAAGAGAACCCCTCGGTTCAGCACGCAGATTGTGTGCCACCACCATCCGTGTGTCACAAAAGCACTGTGTAGAGGACTTTACCACGTCCAATGGACCTGTATCCATACCATCACAGCGGGTGCGTGTCTATTCACCTACCGATTTCAACTTCGGCTTTGCCTTCTGTCCGATGGTTCCAGCAGCGTTCCATAGATAATGGGTTTATGTCGCAAATACTCTTCAACACGTACTGAGCTTACATTTGGTAAGATTGCGTACTTGTTATTACAAATTTCATACATACCCACCTATGGTCTGGGTTGAACCACTCGAGCTGTCGCAATCAAGGCATCGGCTCAGTTGCGCCATCAATTTATGAGCAGGAATCCTTGGCGGCATCATTCTATCTGTCCATATGTCCTTTTTTTCTAGCCTGAATAGCCAAAAAATTATCTGCAGTTCTAAGGATATACCTTTCCCACTCTCCTCGAAGATGTTCCGTCCCTAAGGTGTACGGCAAAGACCATGTGAGATAATTGCAGATGGGAGCTCCGCTTCACTTTAGCATGCTGTATGTCGAGGTATTCAACGATACATTCCCAGACCGATGGATTGGTAGAGGGAAGTTCCTGTATCAAGGCCAGCACGCTCGCCTGGACCTCAGCAGCACTAGACTTTCTACCTATGGGGGCATCTCAAAACTCTTGTTTACGCACAGCCTATACCTGCTGAAGCGATTCTTCGGGAACGTGTGATGGACTCTTGTCAGCATATTCAAATGCAACCAGGAATATTCGAGAGGGTGCGTCAGTCAATGACTAGGCAAATAACCGCTTGTATAGCCTCCGGGGGAGGCCACTTTGAACATTTCCTGTAATACGCGTCCTATAATATTTGCATTAGTGGTCATAAACATGATATTATTATTATTATTATTATTATTATTATCAATTATATTATCTGATTATTTATCATAATACATTGCTATTTATTATTATTATTATTATTATTATTATTATTATTATTATTATTATTATTATTATTATTATTATTATTATTATTATTATTATTATTATTATTATTATTTATTATTATTATTATTATAGTATTATTGTATTCATTCATTATTATTATTAATTATTATTGTTATTATTCATTTATCTTTATTTATTATTCATTATTATTTTATTATTATATTATTATTATTATTATTTATTATTATTCATTATTATATTATAAATCGTAATGTGAATAACCTAATTACATCTTGGAATATAGTGTGTGCTCATTATGTCCTGTAGCTTCACAGCCTACGTTGGTGCCACAAAATGAAACAGACTCTCCCGAGGTGTGATGCACTCAATCTGGCAACCCAGTTGGTATCTTTACAGTGGACATATTCAAACCACATAAACCGCTCACCAGGTGTGTAAACCATTTCTATACATCAAACACTTCCATCCTGAGAGTCTTGCACTCACAACGCAGTCCATCGTAAAAGTGTGCGTATGCAAGGCCAATCTGGTCACCTTTCGGACCGTTACTTTCAAACCGTGTACTCCTAATCCTAAGTTGCTAAAGGTTGTATATGCAATAGAATCATTTTTGCCACAATTTCGTCTGGGGAATCTCCTCTACAAGTTGTCAGTCTATTTTATTGAATCACCCTGTACGTCTATTATATCATATATACTTACTCTCTTACCTATATATACTCTATATATATCATTACTATATCATATCATCTTATCTTACTTATATTACTTATTACTATCCTCTCTATACTATACTATCTATATTCATATACTATTATTAATCATATATACATACTATTATACTTACTCTATCTACTTACTATTATATATATTATACTACTCACTTCTCCTCTCTCTTCTATATTTTTTAACTATTTTCTTTTTCTCTCTCTAATTCTCTATTTGTTTCACTAATTATCATGACTACTTTATACTTTATATAATATAAATACTATATCTCTTCTATATACTTATCATCATCTACTAGTACTACTTTACTATCTTTCTCTTACTCACTCTTTACTATATTTCTCTCTCTCTCTCTCTCTCTCTAATCTCTATTCTTCTCTCTGTTTCTCTTTCTCTTTCTCTTTTTTTTTCTCTCTCTTTCTTCATTGTCTCCTACTCTTTTTATATTTTTTTGTTATAATCATCTCTCTCTCATCCTATCTCACTCTCTCTCCTCTCTCTACTCATACTCATACTCTACTTTCTACTTATCTTACTCTATCCTTACTCACTCTCTTTCTATTCTTACTCTCTTCATCTCTCTCTACTCTCTATCTCTCATTCTCTCTTCATCTTCTCTATATCTTACTCTAACTCTTCATTCTCTCTTCTCTTCCTCTCTCTCTCCACTACTCTCTCTCTATCTCTCATCTCCTCTTACTTCTTCATCTCTTCACCTCCTCCCTTCTCCTCCTCTTTCTCCCCTCTCCTCTATAATAGATTAATTTATATTTTAGTAATATATAAATAGATAAATATTATTTTAATAATTAAAATATTTTAATATATATAGGAACCTGACACTATAGACGATGTAGCGAGACAAGATAGAGGTTGAGTATCATAACCGCCTACTCAATACGAAAGTAAGGACGCATGGTTCAATATGCCTTCCGTACGTAGCAGTATTAGGAGTTTTAGTTATTACATAACCTGGGGCAATGAATATATAATGAATACATATTTTGTACTAACGCACCAACTAACTGATTTGGTTGCGCTTCTATGAGTTGTGCGAGCTGATGAGCCGGTCCCTTAAGCACTCTCCATTTCTCAGATAAAAAAAACACAAGAGCGTACCTCTCACTGTGTCACCCAGATCCTGCAATAAAAGAGCGTAGTATGCACGTTATATATAAGGGTCTAGTCTAGTGAGAGAGTTACAATGTAATAATAATGAAGGAATAACATTAGGGACCTAATATGTTAGCACTTTTCATACAAATATTAACTATAATATTATTATATAGAAATAATATATAAATTCTTACATACTACATGAAGTAATAAAAATCTCAAACTAGCATTATAACAATAAAGTAACTATAGAAATTTATGATGGCGGATATATTAAACTAATAAGTTAGCGATTATGTCTTTATTATTTTAATAAAACTTATAATAGTTAGTGGCTTAGTGTATTAGTACACATAAAAATTACTATACTGTGATGTTATATGTTGATGTATCAACATAATAGAAAAAGAAAAGTTATTATTACTCCTTTTCCAGTCTCCAGTTCTTAAGAAGTCCGCCAGAAATCTGGGAGGTGTCTCATATTTAGAGCCGCTCACCCAGTATTGGTTATATAATAGTAGTTATACAATTATGCAACTACACATTACAATTACTCTTAAAACATTTTGAACAAGAAATATTTCTATCATCTTCCGATACATAGCTTCTTCTTGTTTTTTAGACATGAACTGTGTGGCAGATCACAGGTGTAGGTCGCCTGCGACTGGGCTAACCCCGACGCACCATAACAGACGAGCGTTCCCATCTATACACTTTTTATAAGTAATTATTGCAATTATTTAAATAATATGAATTTAGCAGTATATATGTATAATCTAATGAAGATATAATAGGAAAATGGCCAAGGAAAGAATCCCTAAAAAGGATTTGATAAAAGGTTTCCTAGATATTCATATACAAGGATACATAATCATTAATCAACTTTTAAGATAATATCTTGAAACAAATTTTCAAAGGATTAAGTATAATTTAATAAACTCTTATAAACAGTTATATTTACATTGAAGTGCCATTAGATCGGATAAAGGCAATAGATATTAAGATTATTGTAATAAGGCACCTTGAGTTAGTTTAAAACTAAGAACCACTTATTGTTTAATCGATAGGATTATAATTTTATATTTGTACTTAATACTGCGTTACAATTCTTATTTAAGTTATAAATGGAGATATCCAATACATACAAAAGCATTAGAATGTAAACCCGGAACTATATTATAAATAATAATTGACAAATCCAGTATATACAGTATTTCACCTATGATTTATTGCGAAAGAATATTACTATGCAGATATAATATTATCCAATTAACTGATTTATATCCCTTATAGCATAACCGCGATTATATTATCTGTGTTCTCTATACGACCCGAGTATTAGCGTAAGAGAATTTTTACAATTAGATTAAATATTTGTCTTTATTCAGACTCATTTAATATCATGATGATTTTTATATCATATGTGATATACCTTGCCACCCATCTAATTCCAGACCGAATG